>JAQZBX010010043.1:0-44653 GCA_029593785.1 Cabassous unicinctus
TTTGACAGACTTGCCTTTCAGCCTAACAGAGTTTGGGGATCTGCTTTATTAAATTTCCCCTTGACATTAGCAGGCATAGGTGTTAGTATCTGTGCCTTATATTTTTATTGAGGATTCTGCCTCCAGATGGGCCATTAAATTGCTATTCACGGATTTTCATGGAAGAGAGGGTCGTAGAATGTTTAAAAGTGGATTTTTTGAGGGGTGGAATGTGATGCCATAAATCAGAGAAGCCATAAATTCCTAGATAAGACAAGCCCCCCATAAGTGCATCATAAAATGTACTTGCACATCTCTAAGCATGATAGGTTTCCGTACTAAATCTATTCCTCCTAAATGTCAGTAACCTAAAAGAGACTTATTTATGATCCTGAAAACCCTGACTTGGCTCTGTGCCTTCTTTACTCTTACCTTATATAACTCTTTGTAACCTGTTGGGCAGTGTAAACTCTGCTCTAAAAACCCTGCAGACACCCAGCATCAGCTTCCCAGTCTGTAAGCTCCTTAATGAAATGCTACTATTTTACTATATGGAGAGGCTTCCTTCACTTTCTGATCTTAAATGCCAATGAAACTTTGGCCGGACATATTGTCATTGCCAGACAAACCCCTAAGGCATACCACTATCTGTGTATTTGTTTGCTGTTTTTCCATCTGCAACTACACAAGCTCTCCTGAAGGCAAAACATTCAGCTTGCTGAGATGACATATCATTAGGTAAGGGATTTCCTTCTATTATTTCATGATTATACATATTAGCATATCCAAAATGATAGACTCTTGAGTTCTCTTTATGGTAGCAATCATCTTTATACAAGATAACATCTGCATTATAATTTGGGGTTTCTTGTAAATCCATTAAAAGTGTTAACAATTGGTCAGTTAAAGCCATGCAATTATGAGGAGTTTCTTCAGAAATACCAAGAAGTCAAGTATTAGGATTAAGGTTGTGAAGATGAACAAAGGAGACATTGGGAAGGGAAAGTAAGAGAATTTTAAAAAAAGTTAACCAGTTGGTATAAAGGGTTTCAACAAATGAGGGACATAAATAGTTAATGGAGATCCCATAATAAATTCTTCAAATTATTCTAGAAGATTTGATGTGGCAGCAGTGGACCTCATAGAAAGGAGGTCCATTGGCTAAGGCATCTAACTGTTGGCTATAATATCTTAGAGGTCTATGTTGGTCTCTATGCTTTTGTGTAAGCAAGCCTAAGACATTCCCTTCTTGTTCATAGACAAGGAGTAAAAAGGGTAATTTGTAAATAGATTGCCCAGAGCAGGATTTCCAGCCAACTATGTTTTATTTCATTGAAGGAACTTTGACTAATTTCACCCCATTTAAGGGGCTCAATTAGGTGAGATTAAAGGTGGCATATAAAGTTTGAGCCATCAAAGAAATATTAAGAATCCAATTTTTATGACATCCTGCAAAACCTAAAAATCCACTTATTTGACATTTGGTCTTGAAAGAGAGAATGTTAGAATGCTTTGAATTCAGTCAAGGACTAGGAGGAGGCCCTGTAGGCAGAAATAGATGAAGCAGAAAGAATGTGGCCCATATCAGTTGAGGTGTGGACATTAAAAGGGTTTAAATAGTATCCAAAAAGGGTGATGGTTAAATTTCACTTCTTCACCTGAAAGGTTAGGAATATGCATGGGAATTGATTCCTTAGCTTGGTCTGCTGAATATGGTTCAACGTGTGCCAAATTAATTTACACCTTTTAAGAGAAAGATAAGTGTGCTTAGAATAATCAAAGGTATCTCTTCCAGGAAGGTAAATTAGAGCCGAGGCTGTAGTGAAAATTGATTAGTGTCTTATAAATGTCCTAAGTGAAAGGGAATTGGGAGAACTAAAGGCAGTCATGGGTTTGTTGGAAACTCCGATCATTTGAATGGTTTCTGTACTCTGGGGAGGAGGATTAATGACGGTGGTTAGATTTAAGCAGAGAAGGTGGTCCCAGTATCTTTTAGATACCATATATCCTTATTTCCAATTATTAGATTTATTTCACCTAAAGATGTGGACAATTGAAAAAATTTTGTCACGTACCTGGAGCAGTCCTATCAAATGCCTTGAAAGACACCTTGCCCTTTTAGAGGACAAAGTGTAGTACTAGAAAAACCCAGGATAGCTTAAATATTAAAGCATTGTACCATAACTTATAATGTTAGAAAAATTTATGTACCTCTTGCTCACATAACAGGAGGCAGGCAGAGCTACAGATTTAATATTAACCACACATAGCTACACCAAACAAGATATAATCATGCACTTCCTCACTCATTATCTTTACTTGCATCTGTATCTTCATGTCTGTCATTGTATATACTTTCAAATCCTTACCACCCCATCCTTATCACCCCAAGATTACTTGACTCCAGGTACCATGCATAATTTAAGATTAACTGAGAAACAAAAGAAACTAATTTTTCCAGACCTGTCTTAGAAATGTCACACTAATGATTAACTTTCTTTTTTCAGCTAGTGCAAAAGCTGTGAGAAAAGCCCTTAACAGGGAGGCTGATTTGACATTATACATCTCCAGTATCCCACCAGTGAATAAAGCCTTGTTTCCTTCCTTGCCTAGTTGGTGTGTCGGTCTATTCTGGCATTCAGTTGCCATTCAGGGATTTTCATGGAAGAGAGGGTTGTAGAATGTAAAAGTGCAGAATGCAAGCTGCAGACCACCCTGTCCCTCTTCAATATGGCACCCATCATCCTTGTGAGAATGCTGCTGCTCAGTGGATTCCTTGGCCCCTGAGGAAAGACACCCATATATCCTGGCTCTGTGGCTTCTGGAGTGCTTTACTCCAAGAGTCAGATTGGAGGTTCTTGCTTCAGGCATCTAGGGTTCCTAAAGGCAGGGAGCATGAAGGAAAACAGGTTCTGGTCAGTGTTTGTTGTGTGTGTATGTTTGTGTTAGTCTCATTATTCTCAGCAGAAACTCAGCTCCTGAGAAAAGTGTAAGTGGCATTTTGCCATGCTTGGTTTTTAGGCCTGAAATGAGTAGTGAATGGAGAAGCCCTTGGTTGAAGGAAGTGTTGCTGAGCTTGTTTGCCTAGGCCTGGCTTCTGAATTTTAAGTAGAATGGGATATAACCAGAGTTTGGAAGTGAAGGGAAAAAGCAACCCACTAGTCTCTCTCAAGAAATATAGTGAACAATTTGGATATGAACCTGTTAGAGAAAAACGGTGCTCACTGGATGCAGACACTGACAATTGCAGGCAGAAAGTTTATTGGGAAGCTCTTCCAATGGTGTGGTTTCTGAAGATTAGACTTCAGCCACCTCCTGCTGGCATGGTGGGGTTCTTAAGAGAGACCTCAGCCTGTCCCTCTAGGCTGGATATTACTTTATACTGTACATCAATTGGTGGAAAACCAAGTACAGCCTGGGGCCAAATGGCCACAGGGAGGTGGGCTAGGAGGCCTTGGAATGTGGGAGGGCTTGTTGGAGCTTGGGCCAAGAGGGGTGGATGGCCCTTATCTGCTCCATTTTGTTTATTCTTGTGAGGGGATGATCTTCCTCATAGGTGATGGTTTGCTCAATTGGTCAGGTGTGTTATGGTTAGATGCTCTTTCTTCAATTTATGTCACAGAGGTATTGAGTCATGGTCTTATGACGACTTAATCATTGCAAACCTCGTAAGGGTGAACCTCTAACAATATAATCAAAGAGTTAGGGATGTTAGAGGTTCATATATATATATGGTGAAGGACCTAAGAATGGGAATACTGGGCAGAACAGAATGGTGAGGGTATTTGGGATATCAACTCAGTCTACTTCCTGCCGTTATGGGGCAGCAAAGAGTACCCTTCTGTTCTGTCCAGTAGTTTCTGATTTATGGTCCTGAAGAGGTGAGTATTGGTGTTCATGTAGGAAGAAGATGTTGTCCACATATTCCTGAGCTGTTGATTGTACAATTCAGCATGTGACTACAACAAGAAGCTGTAAGAGCCAAAGGAATCAAAAGGAAGCAACAATAAAAGCAGTGGTGGTGTTATAATGGGTAAAAGGATTGATTTTAGGGGTGAGGAAAAGTAAGAGAGAAATGAGGATAACCAGGATTGATTTCCATAGCTTCTGTCTCAGGCCCTCTGAATGATCTCTATGTTTCCTTTGAAATTTTAAGATTTTCTTCTACCTGCCCATGACATTTAGGATGGGATGTGAGGGTATCACCTCCAGTAGTCTGAAGAGAAGGAATAATGAGATTTTATACTCAACATTGAACATTGATGGTTGACAGTGAAATTACATAATTTGGTGGACTTACATACATAGAGTTTTAGCAGGACTAGGACACTTTATATTACTAACTGTGGTTTCTTAACAGTGTTTTTGAGTGATTTTTACATTTTATGGATTTAAGATTCCCAACCAAAGGGTTGCATAGGCCTATGGTTAAAATTGTTTTATTTTCGCCCACTTTGTAAAGTTTGAGGCATAGGCAACAACAAATTATTATTACTTCCCCTTTATGGGCTGTGGGGCAGCTTCACTTTAAATTGTGACTTTAGTGCCTTCATTGGTTCTGCTGTTAGCATCTTAACTGGTGCTATGGCTATAGCCCACAGTGCTGAATTACAAGAGTTCCAGTGTAGTGTCTGCAGCACTGAAAGCAGACCTTGCCCCTTCTGAGAAGAAGAGGGGACAGATGTCACAGTCATTGGAGTGAACACAAAGGACACTTGTGGGTTTTGTTCATGAGCTGCTGATGAGTGACAGGCAGTTGGAACTGCTGGGCCAGGCACCAGAAATTCTGGTATCCACGATACTCACATTTTCAGTGGAGCCACTCTGCTGATTTTAACTCTCAATGGTAAGGCTCTGGAACTTAATGAAGGCTTCTGCCTCAACAGTCCCAAGAGAGATGTTAGAGGAGGGGGCAGGGACATGAGAAACTGTTACCTTTCACTGCTGTCAGGCATCCCAGATGTTCTTCCACAGATCTTTCTTCCAAACAGAGGGCAGCCCACAACAGTTCATTGTTCCTGTCTTGTACTTTGGTTTCTTCTCACAATTGTGACTAAAGCTCTCCCACAATCTCCACCCAAAGCCAATATTGATACTGGCTACATTCAATTTACAGGGTAAGTTAAGGTTCACCACCCCTCTTACTGCTTAAACTTGTGTTATTTCCCTCTTTATTCTTTTTCTAAAAGGCAGCCTGTTGAGGGGTTTTCTCATTCCCATGCACAGCCTTTTCTAATTAACACATATAATGGTTTTAGTATCTGAGCTAAATGAGGGATGAAGGGTTTTCAGTATTCCAAGAATATTATAAAATCTATTAATATGAGAAAAAAACATAGTACTTTGTCAATTACAGCAGAGGATACAGTTTTTGTTTTACTTAAGCAACTACATTTAAGAATTTGATAGACAACCAGAACTTTGTAGCTTGTCCCAATTGTTTGCCCATCTCAGGCTCTTAAGATAAGATACCATTGCCTCTGATGCTTCTTTTAATTCTGAATAAAGATTAGTGGTTAACATAATATAACCAATATGGTTACAGACACAGGCTTTCCCAAACAGCCAGACTCTTTGCCACCAGGGCAGGACAGATGTTTGGGCTATTCACACAGCCTTAGGGAAGCTTCAAAATCTACCATTGGCCTCTCACATGAAGGTGAATGCAGGCTGGCTTGATTTGCCTGAAGAGATACTAAAGAAAGCCTTAGCAAATTTTAAAACAAAGTGAGAGTGACATAACCAGATATCAATTTTTGCAACAGTCTTGAAATATTTGGGTCTGCTGCAGACAGCAGTGGTGTTACTTCAATTCATGATAATCTAATGTTATGCACCACCTCTGGCATCCCTCAATGGCCACTCTTTTTCTGCAGTCATAGAGCTGTTTTTTCAGTGCAGGAGGTGCAAATGATCTAAAGCATCCATCTCTTGATTTTAGGCAGAGAGTTTGTTTATGAGACACATATCATTTTGAAAAAGAAATAATTAAACCATGATTAACAACACTATACTTTGTCTAATGTTATGCCAAAACATTTTTAGATTTTCAGGAATTTTAGTACTCTTTAAGTATTCATGAACATTTTACTGATACAACTTTGATCAATAGAATGTTAAAGAATCTCTTTTTATTTCATAACACTTTTGAACGTCTCCTATTCAACTAATAATATATTAAATTGAGCTCAACTATTCTATTATTTCACTTTTTCCCAAGGTGAAAGATATTTTTTTGGGTTTGACTCAGAGAAGACAGGTTTGAACATTATATTCTTATAGAAGTGATAAGATTTATTGTTCTTAAACAGCCAAAAATTATAAGGTTACATATGAGAAGCAATTCTGATAAAAGTTATATTTTCTTTTGTATACTGATTAGTCAGGAGAAGATTTTTGTAATCGTTTCCTGTAACAGACCACTGGTTTGGAGAATTTTTTTATTTTAACAGAGAAAGAACAAAAATTTAACTTTGTATCAGTATACTATTTGATATTACAGAATTTAAAACTTTATAGATAGACCTAATGAATTTTGCTCACCACAAAAATTTCTTTTTCATGAACCTTCTGCACTTCCTGTATTCATTCAGGTTTTGATTCATATTTTAACTTATCTTTATAAACAGTCATTTCATTCTAGGACAAAAATACTGTATTTTTCTTTTAAAATAAAAATATATTCTATACACTTTACATATATAAGTACTAGAATGATTTTGAGAACTGACTCAAAGCAAATTTCTTACACTGTACAATTACCATGATTACATTAATTAACAGGTATGTTATTTTAGCAGTACAGGAAAATGGAAAACCAGTGATTAAGCATAGCATTAGGTAAAAGATGTGTTTTTTCATTGATAATGAGTGAAAGCAAGCACATAACTGCCAAATAAGCAAGTGTCATAGTTAACTTTCAAAGTTGAATTAACTCCTGCATTCACAGCATGTTAGGTAAAACCTGTGCTTTGAAGAGGACTTTAATTGAAAACACATGCATAGCAGCAAATAAAACACAAAATTTATTCAGGTTTGTAATGTGAATAAACCACTGCTTTGGCTTAGCATTATGTGAAAGCCATGTGTTGACATGTGAGTGAAAGCAAGTGCATAGTACCCAAACAGATAAGAATCTTACTTACCTTTCCAACTTGAAGAAACTACTGCATTCACAAAGAGTTAGATGAAACCAGTGACTTGAAGTTAATTGTAAGTGAATACACATGCAAATCAGCCAATGAAACAAGTTACTTTTTTGATTTTCAAACCAAAGAACTCACTGCATTCATCCAGCATTTGGGAAAAGCAGTGTTTTCAAGTTGAATGTAAGTGAAAACACATGCATAGCAGTATAAGAAACAAGAATGTTACTTAGAATTCAAAAGTGAAGTAAATGGCGTGTTGGCATACTAAAATCAGTGTTTTGACCTTCATTTATGTGAAAACAAGTGCAGAGCTGCATATGTAATGAGTATATTGTTAAGTTTTGAAAACTGAAGAAACTTGTGCTTTGGCCTAGTATTAAGTAGAAGCAGTGTTTTTACATTGATAGTGAGTGAAAGCAAGCACATATCATCCAAACAAATATCTCACTTAACTTTCAAAGTTGAACTAACTCCTGCATTCACAGCAAATATGGTAAAACAAGTGTTTTGAAGATAATTTTAAGTGAAAACAAAGGCATAGCAGCCAGTAAAACACAACTCTTCCTTAGGTTTCTAAAGTGAAGAAACACCTGCATAGGCTTTGCATTAGGTAAATACCTTGTGTTGACTTGTGAGTGAAAGCAAGTGCATACCATCCAAACAGACAAGTATCTTACCTATCTTTCAATCTTGAAGTAACTACACCACTCAAAGACAGTTAGGTGAAACCAGTTTTTGGAAGTTGATCGTAAGGGAATGCACAGGAAAAGCAGCAAATGAAACAAAATTCTTTTTTGGTTTTCTAAACCAAAAACTCCCTGATTTCAGCCAGTGTTAGGGAAAAGCAGTGTTTTCAAGATGATTGTAAGTGAAAACATGTGCATAACAGTGTAAGAAACAAGAATCTAACTTAGATTCAAAAGTGAAGGAAATGCAGCTTTGGCATACTAAAAGCAGTATTTTGAACTTCAATATAAGTGAAAACAAGGGCATTAATGTCAGTGTAATGAGTATGCTGCTTAGTTTTGAAAAGTGACAAAACCAATGCTTTGGCATAACATTAGAGAAAAACAGTGTTTTTACATTGGTAATGAGAGAAAGCACACGCAAAACAGCCAAACACACAAGTATCTTCCGTAACTTTCAATGTTGAATTAACTCCTGCATTCACAGCATTTTAGGTAAAACCAATATTTGAAGATTATTTTAATTGAAGACACATGCATAACAGCCAGTAAAACACAAATCTTATTTAGGTTTCTAAAGTGAAGAAACCACTGCCTCGGCTTAGCATTAAGTAAAAGCTGTGTGTTGATATGTGATTGAAAGCAACTGCATAGCAGCCAAACAAACAAGAATCTTACTTGCCTTTCAAACATGAAGTAACCACTGCATTCACAGAGAGTTATTTGAAACCAGTGTCTTAGAGATGAATGTAAGTGAATAAACATGCAAAGTCGCCAATGAAATAATTTTCTTTTTTGGTTTTCTAAACCAAAGTACTCACTGCATTAAGCCAGCAAAATGGAAAAGCGGTGTTTCCAAGTTGCTTGTAGGTGAAAACATGTGCATAGCAATGTAAGAAACAAGAATTTTACTTAGATTTCAAAAGTGAAAGTCTACAGCTTTGGCATAGTGAAAGCAGTGTTTTGACATTCATTGTAAGTGAAAACAAGGGTGAAGTTGCTTATGTAATGAATATATTGCTTAGTTTTGAAAACTGAAGAACTCTGTGCATTAGCATAACATTAGGTAAAAACAATGTTTTTACATTGATAATGAGTGAAACAAAGCTCATAGCAGCCAAACAAACGAGTATCTTATTTAAATTTCAAAGTTGATTTAATTCCTGCACTTACAGCGTGTTGGGCAAAAACAGTGTGATGATTATTATTTTAAATGAAAACACAGGAATAGCAGTGTGAGAAACAAGAATCTTACTTACATTTAAAAGTGAGGAACTGGCAGTTTTGGCATAGTCAAAGGAGTGTTTTCACATATGTTTTAAGTGAAATTGAGTGCTTAGTGGTCAATGTAAGGAGTATATTCCTTAGTTTTGAAAACTGAAGAAACATGCCCTTTGGCATAGCATTATGGAAAAGCAGTGTTTTTTTATTGATCATGAGTGAAACAAGCACTTAGGAGCCCAAAAAACAAGTATCTTACTTAATTTTTAAAGTGGAAGTAACTGCTGCAATCACAGTGACATAGGCAAAACCAGTCTTTTGAAGATGATTTTTAGTTAAATCAAAGGCATAGCAGCAAAGAGATCACAAACCTTTTTTAGGTTTGTAAAGTGAAGAAACCACTGCATTGGCTCCACATTAGGTAAAAGCTGTGTGTTGACATGTGAGTGAAAGCAAATGCATAGCAACCAAACAAACAAGAATCTTACATATTTTCATATTTGAAGTAACTCCTGCATTCACAGAGCATTAGTTGAAACCAGTGTCATGATGTTGATTGTCAGTGAATAAAGATGCAAAGAGGCCAATGAAACAAGGTTCTTTTTGGTTTTCTAAAACAAAGAACTCACTACACTCAGCCAGCGTTTGGGAAAAGCAGTGTTTTCTAGTTGATTGTAATGGAAAACCCATGCATAGCAGTGTAAGAAACAAGAATCTTCCTTAGATTTCAAAATTGCGGGACAGGAAGCTTTGGCATAGTGTTTTGACTTTCGTTGTAAGTGAAAACATGTCCATAGCTGCCAACGTAATGAATATATTGGGTAGTTTTGAAAACTGAAGAAACCAGTGGTTTGGCAAAGCATTAGGTAAAAGCAGTGTTTTTACATTGATAATGAGTAAAAGCAAGTGCATTGCAGACAAAAAATCAAGTATCTTACTTACCTTTAAAAGTTGAATTAACTGCTGCATTCACAGCGTGTTAGGTAAAACACGTGTTTTGAAGATGATTTTAAGTGAAAACACAGGCATAACAGCAAATAAAACACAAATCTTATTAAGGTTTGTAAAGTGAAGAAACCAATCCTTGGTTTAGCAATAGGTAAAAGTCCTGTGTTAACATGTGTGTGAAAGCAAGTGCACAGCAGCCAAACAAACAAGAATCTTACTTACTTTTCAAAATTGAAATAACTACTGCATTCACAGAGAGTTAGGTGAAACCAGTGTCTTGTAGTTGATTGTAAGTGAATACACATGCAAAGCAGCCAATGAAACAAGATTCTTCTTGTTTTCTAAAGCAAAGAACTCACTGTATTCAGCCACCTTTAAGGCAAAGAAGTGTTTTCAAATTGATTGTAATTGAAAACACATGCATAGCAGTGTAAGAAACAAGAAGCTTACTTAGGTTCCAAAAGTGAGGAACCGGTAGCTTTGGTAAAGTAAAAGCAGTGTTTTGACATTCATTGTAAATACAAACAAGTGCATAACTGCCAATGGAATCAGAATACTGCTTAGTTTTGAAAACTGAAGAGACCAGTGCTTTGGCATTGCATTACATAAAAGCAGTGTTTTACATTGATAATGAGTGAAACAAAGTGCATAGCAGACAAAAAAAAAAGAGTATCTTATTTAACTTTCAAAGTTGAATTAACTGCTGCATTCACAGCATGTTAGGTAAAACCATTATTTTGAATATGATTGTAATTGAAAACACAAGCAAAGCAGGAAATAAAACACAAAACCTATTCGGGTTTGTAAACTGAAGAAGCCACTGCTTTGGTTTAGCATTAGGTAAAAGCCGTGTGTTGACATGTGATGAAAGCAAGTGCATTGCAGCCAAACCAACAAGAAACTTTCTTGCCTTTCAAACTTGAAGTAACTACAGCATTCCAGAGAGTAGGGGGAAACAAGTGTCCTGAAGTAGATTGTAAGTGAATACACATGCAACACCACCAAAGAAACAAGTTTCTTTTTTGGTTTTCTTAAGCAAAAAATTCACTGCATTCAGCCTTCGTTAGGGAAAAGCAGTTTTTAAAAGTTGATTCTAATTGAAAACACATGCACAGCAGTGTAAAAAAGAAGAAACTTACTTAGATTTCAAAAGTGAGGAATCCACAGCTTTGGCATAGAGAAAGCAGTGTTTTGCCATTCGCTGTAAGTGAAAAAAGTGCATAGCTGCAAATATAATGAGTATATAGCTTAGTTTTGAAAACTGAAGAAACCAGTGATTTGGCAATGCATTAGGTAAAAGCAATGTTTTTACATTGAAAATGAGTGAAATCAATTGCCTGGCATCTAAACAAACAAGGATCTTACTTCACTTTGAAAGTTGAATTAACTGCTGCATTCACAGCATGGTAGGTAAATCCAGTGTTTTGAAGATGATTCTAAGTGAAAACACAGGCATAGCAGGAATTAAAATACAAATCTGATTTAGGTTTGTAAAGTAAAGAAACCACTGCATTTTCTTAGCATTAGGTAAAATCCATGTGCTCTCATGTGACTGAAAGCAAGTGCATAACAGCCAAATAAACAAGAATCTTACTTTCCTTTCAAATTAGAAGTAACCACTGCATTCACAGAGAATTAGGTGAAAACAGTGTCTTGAAGTTGATTGTAAGTGTACACACATGCAAATGTGCCCATGAAACAAGTTTCTTTTTTGGTTTTCTAAAGCAAAGAAGTCACTGCACTCACCCTGCTTTAGGGAAAGCACTGTTTTCAAGTTGATTGTAATTGAAAACACATGCACAGCAGTCTAAGTAACAAGATTCTTACTTAGATTTCAAAAATGAGGAACTGGCACCTTTGGCATAGTAAAAGCAGTGTCTTGACATTCGTTGTAAGTGAAAACAAGGGCATAAGTGCTAATGTATTGAGTATATTGCTTAGTTTAGAAAAGTGAAGTCACCAGTGCTTTGACATATAATTAGGTAAAAGAGTGTTGTTACATTGATAATGATTGAAAACAAGTGCCTAGCAGCAAAACAAATAAGTATCTTACTTAGCTTTCAATGATGAATTAACTGCTGCATTCACAGCGTGTTAGGTAAAACTAGAGTTTTGAAGATGACTCTAAGGAAAACACAGGCTTAGCAGCAAATTAAATACAAATCTTATTTAGATTTGAAACGTGAACAAACCACTGCATTGCCTTAGCATTCGGTAAAAGATAAGTGTTGAAATGGGACTGAAATCAATTGCATAACAGCCAAACAAGCAAGAATCTTACTTACCCATAAAACTTGCAGTAATCGCTGCATTCACAGAGAATGAGTTGAAACCAGTGTCTTGAAGTTGATCATAAGTGAATACACAGGCAAATCAGCCAATGAAACAAGTTTAGTTTTAGTTCCCTAAAGCAAAGACCTCATAACATTCAGCCTGCATTAGGGAAAAGCACTGTTTTCAAGTTGGTTGCAGTTGAAAACACATGCACAGCAGGGTAAGAAATAAGAATCTTACTTAGATTTCAAAAATGAGGACCCGCCACCTTTGCATAGTAAAAGCAGTGTTTTGATACTTGTTGTAAGTGAAAACAAGTGCTTAGCTGCCAATGTAATGAGTATATTGCTTAGTTTTGAAAACTGAAGACACCAGTGCTTTGGCATACCATTAGGTAAAAGCAGTGTTTATACATGGATAATGAGCTAAGGCAAGTGCCGAGCAGCCAAACAAACAAGTATCTTACTTAACTTTCAGAGTTGAATTCACTGCTGTATTCACAGCGTGTTAGGTAAAACCAGAGCTTGAAGATGATTTTAAGAGTAAACAGAGGCACACCAGCAACTAAAACAAAATCTTACTTAGATTTGTAAAGTGAAGAAACCACTGCCTTGTCTTAACATTAGGTAAAAGCTGTGTGTTGACATGTGAGTGAAAGCAAGGGCATAGCAGCCAAACAAACAAGAATCTTACTTAACATTTAAAGTTGAATTAACTGCTGCATTCACAGAGAGTTACATGAAACCAGAGTCTTGAAGTTGATTGCAAGTGAATACCCATGCAAAGCAGCCAATGAAACAAGTTTATTTTTGGTTTTCTAGAGCAAAGAACTGACTGCATTCAGCGAGTGTTATGGAAAAGCAGTGTTTTCAAGTTGATTGTAATTGAAAACAAATGTATAGCAGTGAAAGAAAGAAGAATCTTACTTAGATTTCAAAAGTGAGGAACTGGCAGCTTTGGCATTTTAAAAGCAGTGTTCTGACATTCCTTGTAAGTGAAAACAGGGGCATAGCTGCCAATGAAATGAGTATATTGCTTAGTTTTGAAAACTGAAGAAACCAGTCTTTGGCATAGCATTAGGAAAAGCAATGTTTCTACAATGATAATGAGTGAAAGCAATTGCATAACAGGCAAACAAATAAGTATCTTACTTAAATTTCAGTTGTATTAACTGCTGAATTCACAGCGTGTTTGGTAAAACCAGTGCTTTGAAGATGAGCTTAAGTGAAAACACAGGCATAGCAGCAAATAAAACACAAAACTAATTAGGTTTCTAAGGTGAATAAACCCGTGCATTGGATATGCATTAGGTAAAGCTGTGTGTTGACATGTGAGTGAAAGCAAGTGCATAGCAGCCAAACAAACAACAATCTTGCTTACCTTTCAAACTTGAAGTAAATATTCATTCACAGAGAGTTACATGAAAGCAGTGTCTTGAAGTTGATTGTAAGAGAATACTCATCCAAATTAGCCAATGAAACAAACTACATTTTTCGTTTTCAAAAACAAAAAGCTCACTGCATTCACCCAGCGTCAGGGAAAAGCAGTGTTTTAAAGATGATTGTAATTGAAAACACATGCTTAGCAGTGTAAGAAACAAGAATCTTACATAGATTTCAAAAGTGAGGAACCGGCAGCTTTGGCATAGCAAAGGATAAGTTTTGACATTCATTGTAAGTGATAACAAGTGCATAGTAGCCAATGTAATGAATATATTGCTTACCTTTGAAAGCTGAATAACCCAGTGCTTTGGCATAGCATTAGGTAAAAAGCAGTGTATTTACATTGATAATGAGTGAAAGCAAACAACTAGCAGCCAAACAAACAAATATCTTACTTAACATTCAAAGTTGAATTAACTGCTACATTCACAGCGTGTTAGGTAAAATCAGGGTTTGAAGGTGAATTTAAGTGAAAACAAAGGCATAGCAGCCAAAAAAACACAAATTGTATTTAAGCTTGAAAGTGAAGAAACTACAGAATTGGACTAGCATTTCCTAAAAGCCGTGTGTTGACAGCTGAAAGTGCATAGCAGCCAAACAATCAAGAATCTTACTTACCTTTCAAACTCGAAATACCTACTCCATTCACAGAGATTTATGTGAAACCATTGTCTTGAATTTGATTGTAAGTGAATACACATGCAAAGCAGCTAATGAAACAACTTTCTTTTTTGCTTTTCTAAAGCAGAGAACTCACTGCGTTCAAACAGCGTTGAGGAAAAGCAGTGTTTTGAAATTGATTGTAATTGAATACACATGTATAGCATTGTGAGAAACAAGAATCTTACTTAGATTTCCAAATAGAGGGACCAGCAGCTTTGGCATAGTCAATAGTTTTGATATTCATTGTAAGTGAAAACAAGTGCATAGCTGCCAATGTAATGAGTATACTGCTTAGTTTTGAAAACGGAAGAAACCAGTGTTCTGGCATAGTATTAGGTAAAAGCAGTGTTTTTACATTGATAATGAGTTCAAGCAAGCACTTAGCAGACAAAGAAACAAGTATGTTACTTAACTTTCAAAGTTGAATTACCTGCTGCATTCACAGACTCTGATTGGAAACCAGTGTTTTGAAGATGAATTTGAGTGAAAACACAAGCATAACAGCAAATAAAAGACAAATCTTATTTAGTTTTGTAAATTGAACAAGCCACTGCAATGGCTTAAACTTAGGTAAAAGCTGTGTGTTTACATGTGAGTGAAAGCAAGGACAAAGCATACAAACAAACAAGAATCTTACTTACCTTTCAAACTTGAAGTAATGAGTGCACTCACAGAGAGTTATGTGAAACCAGAGCGTTGAAATTGATTTTAAGTGAATAAATATGCAAATCAGTCTATGAAACAAGTTTCCTTTTTAGGTTTCTGAAGCAAAGAACTCATGCATTCAAAAAGAATTCAGGAAAAGCAATATGTTCAAGGTGATTGTAATTGGAAATGCAGGATTAACAGTGTAAAAAAGAAGAATCTTACTTAGGTTTCAAAAGTGAGGAACCTGTTGTTTGGCAGTTTAAAAGCAGAGTTTGGTCTTTCATTGTAAGTGATAACAAGTGAATAGCTGCCAATGTAAGGAGAATATTGCTTAGTTTTAAAAACTGAAGAAACTAGTGTTTTAGCATAGCATTAGGTAAAAGCATTGTTTTTACATTGATAATGAGTGAATGCAAGTGCACAGCAGGCAAACAAACAAGTATCTTACTTAACTTTCAAAGTTGAATTAACTGCTGCATTCACAACCTGTTACATTAAACCAGTGTTTTGAACATGAATTTAAATGAAAATACAGGCATAGCATCAAATAAAACACAAATCTTATTTAGTTTTGTAAATTGAAGAAGCCACTGCAATGGCTTAACCTTAGGTAAAAGCTGTGTGTTTACATGTGAGTGAAAGCAAGGGCATAGCAGCTGAACAAACAGGAAGCTTACTTACATTTCAAACTTGAAGTAACTACTGTTTCCCAGAGAGTTAGGTGAAACCAGTGCCTACAGGTTGCTTGTAAATGAATACACATGAAAATCAGCCAATGAAACAATTTTCTTTTTTTGGTTTTCTAAAGCAAAGAACTCAATGCATTCAGCCAATATTAGGGAAAAGTAGTGTTTTCAAGAAGATTGTAATTGAAAACACAAGTATAGTATTGTAAGAAAGAGGAACATTACTTAGATTTCCAAAGTGCGGAACCGGCAGCTTTGGCATAGTAAAAGCCGTGTTTTGACATTCATTATAATTGAAAACAGGTACAGAGCTGCAAATGTAATGAGTATATTGCTTAGTTTTGAAAACTGAAGAAACCAGTGTTTTGGCATGGTATTAGGTAAAAGCAGTGTTTCTACATTGATAATGAGGGAAAGTAAGCACATAGCAGCCAATCAACCAAGTATGTTACTTAAGTTTCAAAGTTGAATTTACTGTTGCATTAACAGCCTGTTACGGGAAACCAGTGATTTGAAGATGAATTTATGTGTGAACACAAGCATAGCAGCAAGTAAAGGACAAATCTTATTTAGTTTTGTAAAGTGAAGAAACCACTGCATTGGCATAGCTTTAGGCAAAACTGTGTGTTGACATGTGAGTGAAAGCAAGCGCATAGCAGCCAAACAAACAAGAAACTTACTTACATTTCAAACTTGAAATAACTACTGCATTCAGAGAGAGTTAGGAGAAACCAGTGTCTTGAAGTTGATTTTAAATGAATACACATGTAAATAACCCAATGAAACAAGCTTCTTTTCTTGTTTTCTAAAGCAAAGAACTCAATGCATTCAGCCAACCTAAGGGAAAAGCAGTGTTTTCAGTTGATTGTAATTGACATCACATGAATAGCATTGTAAGAAACAAGAATCTTACTTAGATTTCCAAAGTGAGGAACTGGCAATTTGGCATAGTAAAAGAAGTGTTTTGCCATTCATTTTAAGTGTAAACAAGTGCAAAGCTGCCAATGTAATGAGTATATTGCTTAGCTTTGAAAGCTGAAGAAACCAGTGTTTTGGCATAGTATTAGGTAAAAGCAGTGTTTTACATTGATAATCAGTGATAGCAAGGGCATAGCAGCCAAACAATAATTACTTAACTCTCAAAGTTAAATAAACTGATGCATTCACAGACTGTTATGGGAAAACAGCGTTTTGAAGAAGAATTTAAGTGAAAACACAGGCATAGCAGCAAATAAAAGGCAAAATTTTTTTATGTTGTAAAGTGAAGAATGCACAGCATTGACTTAGCCTTAGGCAAAATCTGTCTGTTGACATGTGAGTGAAAGCAAGGGCATAGCAGCCAAACAAACAAGAATCTTACTTACCTTTCAAAGTTGAAATACATACTGCATTCACAGAGAGATAATTGAAACCAGTGTATCGAAGTTGATTGTAAATGGATACACATTAAAATCAGCCAATGAAACAAGTTTTTTTTTTCTAAAGCAAAGAACTCAATGAATTCAGCCAACGTTAGGGAAAAGCAGTGTTTTCAAGTTGATTGTAACAGAAAACACATGTATAGCATTGTAAGAAATAAAAATCTTACTAGGTTTCGAAAGTGAGGAATCAGAAACTTTGCCATAGTAAAAGCAATGTTTTGCCAGTCATTGTAAGGGAAAACAAGTGCATAGCTGCCAATGTAATGAGTATATTGCTTAGTTTTGAAAACAGAAGAAACCAGCAATTTGGCATAACATTAGGTAAAAGCAGTGTTTTTACATTTATAATGAGTGAAATCAAGTGCAAAGCTACCAAACAAAGAAGTATCTTACTTAACTTTCAAATTTGAATTACTGCTCCATTCACAGCCTGTTATAGGAAGCCAGTGTTTTGAAGAGGAATTTAATTGTTAACTCATGCATAGCAGCAAATAAAAGACAAATCTTGTTAATTATGTAAAGTGCAGAAACCACTGCATTGGCTTAGCCTTAGGCAAAATTTGTGTGTTGACATGTCAGTGAAAGGAAGGCCTTAGTAGCCAAACAAGCAACAATCTTTCTTAGATTTCAAACTTGAAGTAACTACTGCATTCAAAGAGAGTTAGGTGAAAGCAGTGTCTTGAAGTTGTTTGTAAATGAATACACATGCAAATCATCCAATGAAACAAGGTTCTTTTTTGGTTTTCAAAGGCAAATAACTTAATGCTTTCAGCAAATGCTAGGAAAAAGCAGTGTTTTCAAAGTTTATTGTAATTGAAAACACATATAGAGCATTGTAAGAAACAAGAGACTTACTTAGATTTACAAAGTGAGGAATCGGCAGCTTTGGCATTGTAAAAGCAATGTTTTGATATTCAATGTAAGTGAAAAGAAGTGCATAGCTTCCAATGTAATGACTATATTGCTAAGTTTTGAAAACTGAAGAAACCAGTGTTTTGGGATAGTATTAGGTAAAAGCAGTATTTTTACAAGGAAATGAGTGAAAGCAACCACATAGCAGCCAAACAAATAAGTATCATCCTTAACTTTCAAAGTAGAATTAACTAATGCATTCACAACCTGTTAGGAGAAATCAGTGTTTTGAACAGGAATATAAATGAAAACACAGGAATAGCATGAAATAAAACAGGAAACTTTTTTAGTTTGGTTACGTGAAGAACCAACAGGATTGGCTTAGCCTTAGGTAAAAGCTGTGTGTGGACATGTGACTGAAAGCAAGGGCATAGCATCAAACAAACAAGAATTTTACTTACCTTTCAAACTTGAAATTACTAGTGCATTCACAGAGAGTTAGGTGAAACCAGTGCCTTGAATTTGATTTTAAATGAATACACATGCAAATCAGCCAATGAAACAAGTTTATTTTTTGTTTTTTTAAAGCAAAGAACTCAATGAATTCAGCCAATGTTAGGAATAAGCTGTGTTTTCAAGTTGAATGTAATTGAAAACCCATATTTAGCAGTGTAAGAAACAAGAATGTTACTTAGTTTTCAAAAGTGAGCTTTTGAAAGCAGCTTTGGTAGAGTAAAAGCAGTGGTTTTTCATTCCTTTACGTGATGACTAGGGAATAACTGCCAATGTAAGGACTATATTGTTTAGTTTAGAAAACTGAAGAAACCATTATTTTGATATAGAATTAGGTAAAAGCAGTTTTCTTCATTGATAATAAGTGAAAGCAAGGACAGAGCAGGCAAAGAAATAATTATCTTTCATTACATTCAAAGTTGAATTAACTGCTGCATTCACAGCCTGTTAGATGAAAACAGTGTTTTGAACTTGAATTTAAAGGAAAACACAGGCATAGCATCAAATAAAACACAAAAATTATTTAGTTTTGTAAAGTGAAGAAATCACTGCATTGGCTTAGCCTTAAGTAAAAGCTGTGTGTTGACATGTGAGTGAAAGCAAGTGCATAGCAGCCAAACAATAAAGAAACTTACTTACCTTTCAAATTTGAAGTAACTACTGCATTCAAAGATAGTTAGGTGCAACCAGTGTCTTGAAGCTGATTGTAAATGAATACACATGCAAATCAGCAAATGAAAGAAGTTTCTTTTTTGGTTTTTGAAAGCAAAGAACTCAATGCATTCACCAATGTTAGGGAAAAACAGTGTTTTCAATTTGATTGTAATTGAAAACACATGTATAGCATTGTAAGAAACAAGAATCTTACTTAGATTTCCAAAGTGAGGAAATGACAGCTTTGACAAAGTTAAAGCAGTGTTTTGACATTCATTGTAAATGAAAACAAGTGCATAGCTGCCAATATAATGAGCATATTGCTTTTGAAAGCTGAAGAAACCAGTGTTTTGACATAGTATTAGGTAAAAGCAGTGTTTTGACATTGATAATGAGTGAAAGAAAGCGCATAGCAGCCAAATAAACAAGTACTTTACTTAACTTTCAAAGTTGAATTAACTGCTTCATTCACAGCCTGTTATGGGAAACCAGTGTTTTGAAGAGAAATTTTAGTGAAAACACAGTCATAGCACCAAATTAAAGACAAATATATTTTAGGATTTTAAAGTGAAGAAGCCACTGCCTTGGCTTAGCATTAGGTAAAATCCGTGTGTTGACATGTGAGTGAAAGCAAGGACATAGCAGTCAAACAAACAAGAATCTTACTTAACTTTCAAACTTGAAATAACTACTGCATTCATAGAGAATTGGGTGAAACCAGTGCCTTGAAACCAATTTTACGTGAACACACATGCGAATCAGCCAATATATCAAGTTGCCTTTTTGGATTTCTGAAGCAAAGTTCTCCCTGTATTCAAACAGCGTTCAGGAAAAACAGTGTTTTGAAGTTGATTGTAGTAGAAAATACATACTTAGCAGTGTAAGAAACAAGAATCTTACTTAGGTTTCCAAAGTGAGGAACCAGCAGCTTTGGCAAAGTAAAGACAGTGTTTTGACATTCATTGTAAGTGAAAACAAGGGCATAGCTGCCAATGTAAGTAGTACATTTCTTAGTTTGAAACATGAAGAAACCAATGATTTGGCATAGGAGTAGGTAAAAGCCGTGTTTATACATTGATAATGAGTGAAAGCAAACGCACAGCAGCCAAACAGATAAGTTTCTTACTTAAATTTCAAAGTTAAATTAACTGCTGCATTCACAGCCTGTTAGCTGAAACCAGTGTTTTGCACATGAATTTAAATGAAAACACAGGCATAGAATTAAATAAAACACAAATCTTATTTAGTTTTGTAAAGTGAATAAACCAGTGCATTGGCTTATCCTCAGGTAAACTCTGTGTGTTGGCATGTGAGTGAAAGGAAGGGCATAGCAGCCAAACAAATGGGAATCTTACTTACCTTTCAAACTTGAAGTAAATACTGCACTCACAGAGTGTTAGGTGATACCAGTGTCTTGAAGTTGATTGTAAATGAATACACATGCAAATAAGCCAAATACACAAGTTTCTTTTTGGTTTTCTAAATCAAACAACTCAATGCATCCAGCGAATGTTAGGGAGTAGTAGTGTTTTTAGTTGATTATATTTGAAAACACATGTATAGCATTGCAAGTAACAAGAATTTTACTTAGATTTCCAAAGTGAGGAGCCGGCAGCTTTGGCAAAGTAAGCACAGTGTTTTGACATTCATTGTAAGTGAAAACATGTGCATAGCTGCCAATGTAAGCAGTATATTGCTTAGTTTTGAAAACTGAAGATACCAGTGTTCTGGCATAGTATTAGGTAAAAGCAGTGTTTTTACATTGATAATGAGCAAAAGCAAGTGCATAGCAGCCAAACAAACAAGTGTCTTCCTCAACTTTCAATGTTGAATTAACTGCTGCATTCACAGCCTGTTACAGGAAACCAGTGTTTTGGAAATGAATTTAAGTGAAAACACAGGCATAGCAGCCAATAAATGACAACTCTTATTTAGGTGTGTAAAATCAATAAACCACTGCCTTGGCTGAGCATTAGGCAAAAGCCGTGTATTGACATGTACGTGAAAGCAAGGGCATAGCTGCCAAACAAACAAGAATCTTACTTATCATTCCAACTTGAAAGAGCTACTGAATTCACAGAGAGTTAGGTCAAACCACTGCCTTGAAATTGATTTTAAGTGAATACACATTCAAATCAGCCAATGAAACAAGCTCCTTTTTGGTTTTCTGATTCAAACAACTCCTTGCAATCAACCAGAAATCAGGGAAAGCAGTGTTTTCAAGTTGATTGTAATTAAAAACATGTGCTAGCAGTGTAAAAAACAAGAATCTTACTTAGGTTTCAAATTGAAGAACTGGCAGCTTTGAAAGAGTAAATTAGTGGTTGGTCATTCATTGTAAGTGATAAGAAGTGAATAGCTGTCAATGTATGGAGTATAATGCTTAGTTCTGAAAACTGAAGAAACCAGCGTTTTGGCATAGTATTAGGTAAAAGCAGTGCTTTTACATTCATAGTGAGTGAAAGCAAAAGCGTGGCAGCCAAACAAACAAGTAACTTACTTAACTTTCAAAGTTGAATTAACTGCAGAATTCACAGCCTGTTACGGGAAACCCGTGTTTTGAAGATGAATTTGAATGAAAACACTGACATAGCATCAAATAAAACACAAACCTTACTTAGTTTTGTAAAGTGAAGAAAACACTGCATACCCTTAGCCTTAGGTAATAGCTGTGTGTTGACACAAGAGTGTAAGCACGGGAAAAGCAGGCAAACAAACAAGAGTCTTACTTACCTTTCAAGCTTGAAGAAACTACTGCATTCACAGAGAGTTAGGTGAAACCAGTGTCTTGAAGTTGATTGTAAATGAATACACAGGCAAATCAGCCAATGAAACAAATTTCTTTTTTGATTTTCTATAGCAAAGAACTCAAAGCATTCAGCCAACGTTAAGGAAAAGCAGTGTTTTCAAGTTGATTGTGATTGTAATTGAAAACACATGCTTAGCAGTGTAAGAAACAAGAATCATACTTAGGTTTCAAGTTGAGGAACTGGGAGTTTTGGCAGAGTAAAAGCAGTGGTTGGTCATTCGTAGTAAGTGAGAACAAGTGAATAGCTGCCAAAGTAAGGAGTATATTGCTTAGTTAAAGAAAGAGATGAAACCAGTGTTTTTGGAATAGCATTAGGTAAAACCAGTTTTTTTACATTGAAAATGTCTGAAAGCAAGTGCAGAGCAGCCAAACTAATAAGTATCTTAAATAAATATCAAATTTGAATAGACTGTTGCATTCATGGCCTGTTAGGTGAATCTAGTGTTTTGAAGATGAATTTAAGTGAAAACACAGGCATAGCATTAAATAAAACACAAATCTTATTTACGTTTATAAAGTGAAGAAGCCACTGACTTGTCTTAGCATTAGTTAAAGCTGTGTGTTCACATGGGAGTCAAAGCAAGGGCGTAGCTCCCAGACAAACAAGAAACTTATTTACCTTTCAAACTTAAAATAACTGCTTCATTCACAGAGAGATAGGTGAAACCAGTGTCTTGAAATTGATTGTAAGTGAACACACATGCAAATCAGCCAATGAAACAAGTTTCTTTTTAGATTTTCTAAAGCAAAGATATCACAGCATTCAGCCAGAATTAGGGAAAAGCCGTGTTTTCAAGTTGATTGTAAATGAAAACACATGCTTAGCAGGGTTAGAAACAAGAATCTTACTTAGGTTTCAAAAGTGAGGAACCGGCACCTTTGGCAGATTAAAAGCAGTGTTTTGACATTCATTGTAAGTGAAAACAAGTGCATAGCTGCCAAGTAATGAGTGTATTGCTTAGTTTTGAAAGCTGAAGAAACCAGTGTTTTGGCATAGTGTTTGGTAAAAGCAGTGTTTTTACATTGATAATGAGTGAAAGCAAGCACATAGCAGCGAAACAACAAGTATCTTGCTTAACTTTAAAAGTTGAATTAATTGCTGCATTCACATCCTCTTATGGGAAACCAGTGTTTTGAAAATGATATTAAGTGAAACACAGGCATGGCAGCAAAAAAGGCCAACATTATTTGGGAATGTAAAGTGAATAAACCACTGCTTTGTCTTAGCATTAGGTAAAATCCATGTGTTGACATGTGTTTTAAAGCAAGGACATAGAAGCTAAACAAACAAGAATCTAACTTACCTTTCAAACTTGAAGTAACTACTGCACTCACAGAGAAATAGGTGAAACCAGTGCCTTGAAATTGATTTTAAGTGAATAAACATGCAAGTCAACCAATGAAATAATTCTTCTTTTTGGTTTTCTGAACCAAAGAACTCACTGCATTCAACCACCGTTCAAGAAAAGCAGTGTTTTCAATTTGATTGCAATTGAAAACACATGCTTAGCAGTGTAAGAAATAAGAATCTTACTTAGGTTTCTAAAGTGAGGACCCGGCAGCTTTGGCAGAGTATAAGCAGTGGTTGGTCATTCGTTCTAAGTGAAAACAATTGAACAGCTGCCAGTGTAAGGAGTATATTGCTTAGTTTTGAAAACAGAAGAAACCAGTGTTTTGGCATAGCATTAGGTAAAAACATTGTTTTTATATTGATAATAAATGAAAGCAAGTGCACAGCAGCCAAACAAATAAGTATCTTGTTTAACTTTCAAATTTAAATTAACTGCTGCATTCACAGCCTGTTACATGAAACCAGGGTTTTGAACATGAATTTAAATGAAAACACAGGCATAGCACCAAATAAAACACAAAACTTATTTAGTTTTGTAATGGAGAAACCACAGCATTGGCTAAGCCTTAGGTAAAAGCTGTGGGTTGACATGTGAGTGAAAGCAAGGGCATAGCAGCCAAACAAAAAAGAATCTTAATTACCCTTCAACTTGAAGCAACTGCTGCATTCACAGAGAGTTAGATGAAACCAGTGTCTTAAAGTTGATTGCAAATTAATACACATGCATATCAGCCAATGAAATGTTTCTTTTTTGATTTTCTAAAGCAAAGAACTCAATGCATTCAGCAAACATTAGGGAAAAGCACTGTATTCAAGATGGTTGTAATTGAAATGCCATAAAGAACATTGTAAGAAACAAGAATCTTACTTAGTTTTCCAAAGTGAGGAACCAGCAGCTTTGGCATAGTAAAAGCAGTGTTTTGACATTCATTGTAAGTGAAAACAGCTGCATAGCTGCCAATATAATGTGTATGTTGCTTAGTTTTGAAAATTGAAGGAACCAGTGTTTTGGCATAGTATTAGGTGAAAGCAGTGCTTTTACAATGATAATGAGTGAAAGGAATCACATAGCAGCGAAACAGACAAGGATCCTTTTTAACTTTCAAAGTTGAATTAACTGCTGCATTCACAGCCTGTTACAGGACACCCAGTGTTTTGAAGATGAATTTTAGTAAAAACACAGGCACAGCAGCAAATAAAAGACAAATCTTATTTATGATTGTTAAGCTAAGAAAACCCTGCATTGCCTTAGAATTAGGTAAATTCCGTTTGTTGACATATGAGTGAAAGCAAGCACTTAGCAGGAAAACAAATAAGAATCTTACATACCTTTCAAACTTGAAGTAACTACTGCATTCAAAGAGAGTTTGGTGAAACCAGTGTCTTGAGGTTGATTGTAAATAAATACACATTCAAATCAGCCAATGAAACAAGTATCATTTTTGGTTTTCTGAAGCAAAGAACTCCCTGCATTCAACCACCGTTCAGTAAAAGCAGCTTTGTCAAGTGGATTGTAACTGAAAACACAAGTATAGCCTTGTCAGAAATAAGAATTTCACTTAGATTTCCAAAATACGGTACCAGCAGCTTTATCAGAGTAAAAGCAGAGTTTTGACCTTCATTGTAAGTGTAAACAAGTGCATAGGTTCCAATATATTGAGTATATTGCTTAGTTTTGAAAACTGAAGAAACCAGTGTTTTGTCATAGTATTATATAAAAACAATGTGTTTACATTGATAATGGGTGAAAGCAACCCCATAGCAGGCAAACAAACAAATATCTTTCTTAACTTTCAAAGTTCAATTAACTGCTGCATTAACAGCCTGTTAAGGGAAACAAGTGTTTTGAAGATGAATTTAAGTGAAAACACAGGCATTAATAGTATATAAAAGACAAATCTTATTTAGGATTGTAAAGCAAAGAAACCATGGCCTTGGCTTAGAATTAGGTAAAATCCTTGTGTTGACATGTGAGTGAATGCAAGGGCATAGCAGCCAAACAAACAAGAATCTAACTTACCTTTCAAACCTGAAGTAACTACTGCATTCACAGAGAGTTAGGTGAAACCAGTGCATTGAAGTTTATTTTAAGTGAATACACATCTGAATCAACCAATGAAACAAGTTTCCTTTTAGGTTTTCTGAAGCAAATATTCCCTGCATTAAAGCAGCATTCAGGAAAAGCAGAGTTTTCAAGTTGATTGTAATTGAAAACACATGCTTAGCAGTGTAAGAAACAAGAATCTTTCTCAGGTTTCAAAAGTGAGTAAACGGCTGCTTTGGCAGAGTAAAAGCAGTGGCTTGTCATTCGATGTAAGTGATAACAAGTGAATAGCAGCCAATGTAAGGAGTATATTGCTTAGATTTGAAAACTGAAGAAACCAGTGTTTTGGAATAGCAGTAGATAAAAGCCATGGTTTTTCATTGATAATGAGTGAAAGCAAGTGCAGAGCAGCCAAACAATAAGTATCCTTCCTAAGTTTCAAAATTGAATTAACTGCTGCATTCATAGCGTATTCTTGTAAACCAGTGCTTTGAACATGAATTTAAATGAAAACACAGGCATAGAATCAAATAAAACACAAATCTTATTTCGTTTTTTAAAGTGAAGAAACCACTGCATTGATTATCCTTAGGTAAAAGCTGTGTGTTGACATGTGAGTGAAAGTAAGGGTATAGCAGCCAAACAAAGAAGAATTTTACATACCTTTCAAACTTGAAGTAACTACTGTATTCAAAGAGAAGTAGGTGAAGCCACTTTCTTGAAGTTGATTGTAAATGAACACACATGCGAATCAGCCAATGAAACAAGTTAGATTTTGGTTTCCTAAAGCAAATAACTCAATGCATTCAGCCAACGATAAGAAAAGCAGTGTTCTCAAGTTGATTGTATTAGAAAACACATGTATAGCATTGTAAGAAACAAGAATCTTACTTAGATTTCCAAAGGGAGGAATCAGCAGATTGAGCATAGGGATAGCCGGGTTTTGACATTCATTGGATGTGAAAACAAGTGCATAGCTGCCAATGTAATGAGTATATTGCTTAGTTTTGGAAACCGAAGAAACCAGTGTTTTGTAATAGTATTAGGTAAAAGCCATGTTTTTACATTGATAATGAATGAAAGCAAGCGCACTGCAGCCAAACAACCAAGTACCTTATTTAACTTTCAAAGTTGAATTAACTGCTGTATTCACAGCCTGTTATGGGATACCAGTGTTTTGAAGATAACTTTAAGGGAAAACACAGCATAGCAGGAAATAAAAGGCAAATCTTTTTAGATTTGTAAAGTGAAGAAACCAGGGCATTGATTTACCATAGGCAAAAGTTTTGTGTTGACATATGAGTGAAAGAAAGGGCATAGCAGCTAAACAAGAATCTTGCTTATCTTTCAAACTTCAAGTAACTTCTGCATTCACAGAAAGTTAGGTGAAACCAGTGACATGAAGTCGTTTGTAAATTAATACACATGTTAATCAGCCAATGAAACAAGTTTCTTTTTTGTGACTAAAGCAAAGAACTCCATGCATTCAGCCAAGGTTAGGGAAAAGCAGTGGTTTCAAGTTGATTGTAATTGAAAACACATGTATAGCATTGTAAGAAATGAGAATCTTACTTAGATTTCCAAATTGAGGACCTGGCAGCTTTGGCATAGTAAGAGGAATGTTTTGACATTCATTGTAAGTGAAAACAAGTGCATAGCTGCCAATGTAATGCGCATATTACTTAGTTTTGAAACTGAAGAAACAGTGTTTTGGCATTGTATTAGGAAAAAGCAGTGTTTTTACATTGATAATGAGTGAAAGGAAGTGCATAGCAGTCAAACAAACAAGTATCTTATTTAACATTCAAAGTTGAATTAACTACTGCACTCACAGCCTATAATGGGAAACCAGTGATTTGAAGATGAATTTAGGTGAATACACAGGCAGAGCAGCAAATAAAAGACAAATCTTATTTAGTTTTGTAAAGTGAAGGAACCACTGCTTTAACTTCAACTTAGGTAAATCTATGTGTAGAGAGGTGAGTGAAAGCAAGGGCATAGCAGCCAAACAAACAAGAATCTTACTTACTTTTCAAACTTGAAGTAACTCCTCCATTCACAGAGAGTTAGGTGAAACCAGTGTCTTGAAATAGCTTGTAAATGAATACACATGCAAATCAGCCAATGAAACAAGTTTCTTCTTTGGTTTTCTAATGCAAAGAATTCAATGCTTTCAGCCAACGTTAAGGAAAAGCAGTGTTTTCAAGTTGATTGTAATTGAAAACACATGTATAGCATTCTAAGAAACAAGAATCTTAGATTTTGACAGTGAAAAAGCGGCAGATTTGGCATAGTGAATGCGGGGCTTTGACATTCATTGTAATTGAAAACAAGTGCATAGCTGCCAATGTAATGAGCATATTGCTTAGTTTTGAAAACTGAAGAAACCTGTGTTTTGGCATAATAATTGGTAAAACAGTGTTTTTGTATTGATAATGAATGAAAGCAAGCACATAGCAGCCAAACAAACAAGTATCTTACTTAACTTTCAAAGTTGCATTAACTGCTGCATACACAGCCTCTTAGGGGTCACCACCGTTTTGAAGGTGAATTTAATTGAAAACACAGGCATAGCAGCAAATAAAAGCCAAATCTTAATTAGTTTTGAAAAGTGAAGAAACAAATGCATTCGCTTAGAATTGGTTAAAACTGTGTGTTCACCTGTGAATGAAAGAAAGGACATAAAAGTTAAACAAACAAGAATCTTACTTACCTTTCAAACATGAAGTACCTATGGCATTCACAGAGAGTTAAGTGAAACCAGTGTCTTGAAGTTGATTGTAAATGAATAAACATGAAAATCAGCCAAAGAAACAAGTTTCTTTTTTGGTTTTCAAAAGCAAAGAACTCAAGGCATGCAGCCAATGTTAGGGAAAAGCAGTGTTTCCAAGTTGATTGTAATTGAAAACACATGTGTAGCATTGTAAGAAATGAGAATCTTACTGTGATATCGAAAGTGAGGAATCGGCAGCTTTGGAATAGTAAAAGCAGTGTTTTGACATTCATTGTAAGTGAAAACAAGTGCATAGCTGCCACTGTAATAAGTATATTGCTTAGTTTTGAAAATGGAAGAAACCACTGTTTTGGCATAGTATTAGGTAAAACAGTGTTTTTAGATTGATAATGAGTGAAAGCATGTGTCTAGCAGCCAAACAAAAAATACCTTACATAACTTTAAAAGTTGAATTATCTTCTGCATTCACAAGCCAATAAAGGAAACCAGTGTTTTGAAGATGATATTATTTAGGATGGTAAAGTGAAGAAACCACTGCATTGAATTAGATTTAGGTAAAATCCGTGTGTTGACCTGTGAGGGAAAGCCAGGTTATAGTAGCAAAACAAACAAGAATCCCACTTACCTTTCAAACTTCAAGTAACTTCTCCCTTCACAGAGAGTCAGTGAAACCAGTGCCTTGAAAATGATTTTAAGTGAATACACATGCAAATCAGCCAATGAAACAAGTTTCCTTTTGGATTTCTGAAGCAAAGAAGTACCTGCATTCAACCAGCATTCAGGAAAAGCAGTGTTTTCAAGTTGATTGTAATTTAAAACACATGCCTAGCAGTATAAGAAACAAGAATTTTACTTAGGTTTCAAGTTGAGGAACTGCCAGCTTTGGCAGAGTAAAAGTAGGGGTTGGTCATTCATTGTAAGTGAAAAAAAGTGAATAGCTGCCAATGAAAGGACCATGTTGCTTAGTTTTGAAAACTAAAGATACCAGTGTTTTGACATAGCATTAGATAAAAGAAGTGTTTTTACATTGATAATGAGTGAAATCAAGTGCACAGCAGCAGAAAAAATATCTTACCTAACTTTCAAAGTTGAAGTAAAAGCTTCATGCACAGCCTCACGGGAACCAGTGTTTTGAAGATGAATTTAAGTGAAAACACAGACATAGCAGCAAATAAAAGACAAATCTTATTTAGATATGTAAAGTGAAGGAACCAATACATTTGTTTAGCCAAATGCAAAGGCTGTGTCCTGACATGTGAATGAAAGGAAGGGCATAGCAGTCAAACAAGAATATTACTTACCTTTCAAACTTGAAGTAACTACTGCTTTCACATAGAGATAGGTGAAACCAGCGTCTGGAATATGTTTGTAAATGAATACACCTGAAAATCAGCCAATGAAACAAGTTTCTTTTTTGGTTTTCCAAAGAAAAGAACTCCATGTATTCCGCAAACGTTAGGGAAATGCAGTGTTTTCAAATTGATTATAATTGAAAACACATGTATAGCATTGTATGAAACAAGAATCATACTTAGATTTTGAAAGTGAGGAATTGGCAGATTTGGCATATTGAGAGCAGTGTTTTGACATTCATTGTAGTTAACAATAAGTGCATAGCTTCTAATGTAATGAGTATAGTGTTTAGTTTTGAAAACTGAAGAAACGAGTGTTTTGGCATAGTATTAGGTGAAACAAGAATTTTATTTAGATTAACAAAGTGAGGAACTGGAAGCTTTGGCATAGTAAAAGCATTGTTTTGCATTTATTGTAAGGGAAAACAAGTGCATAGCTGCCAATGTAATGAGTATATTGCTTCATTATGAAAACAGAAGCAAACAGTGTTTTGCCAAAGTATTAGGAAAAAGCAGTGTTTCTGCATTGATAATGATTCAAAGCAAGTGCATAACAGCCAAACAAAAATTATCTTACTTAAATTTCACAGTTGAATTAATTCCTACATTCACAGCCTGTTAGGGGAAACCAGTGTTTTGAACATTAATTTAAGCGAAAATACAGGCATACCAGCAAATAAAAGAGAAATCTTATTTAGTTTTGTAAAGTGAAGAAACCACTGCATTGGCATAGCCTTAGGCAAAAGCTGTGTGTTGACATGTGAGTGAAAGCAAGGGCATGACATCCAAACAAACAAGAAATTTACTTTCCTTTGAAACTTGAAGTAACTACTGCATTCACAGAGAGTTTGGTGAAACCAGTGTCTTGAAGTTGTTTGTAAATGAATACTTATGCAAATCAGCCAATCAAAGAAGTTTCATTTGTTGGTGTTCAAAAGAAAAGAACTCAATGCATTCAGCCAACGTTAGGAAAAAGCAGTGTTTTCAGTTGATTGTACTTGAAAACACATGTATAGCATTGTAAGAAACAAGAATCTTACTTAGATTTCCAAAGTGAGTAACCGGCAGCTTTGGCATAGTAAAAGGAGTGTTTTGGCATTCATTGTAAGTGAAAAAAAATGCATAGCTGCCAATGTATAAGTATATTGCTTAGTTTTGAAAACTGAAAAACCAGTGTTTTGGAATAGTATTAGGTAAAAGCAGTGTTTTTACATTGATAATGAGTGAAAGCAAGCGTATAGCTGTCAAACAAACAAGTATCTTACCTAACTATCAAGGTTGAATTAATTGCTGCATTCACAGCCTGTTAAAGGAAACCAGTGTTTGAAGATGGATTTAAGTGGAAACACAGCCATAGCAGCAAATAAAGGACAAATCTTGTAAAGTTTTGTAAAGTGAAGAAACCACTGCAATGGCTTAGCCTTAGGTAAAAGCTGTGTGTTGACATGTGGGTGAAAGCAAGTGCATAGCAGCCAAACAAAGAAGAACCTTACTTACCTTTCAAACTTGAAATAACTATTGAATTCACAGAGAGTTAGGTGAATCCAGAGTCTTGAAATTGTTTGTAAATGAATACACATGCAAATCAGCCAATGAAACAAGTTTCTTTTTCGGTTTTCTACTGCAGAGAACTCAATGCATTCGGCCAATGTTAGCGAAAATCAGTGTTTTCAAGTTGATTATAATTGAGAAGACATGTATAGCATTGTAAGAAACAAATCTTACTTAGATTTCCAAAATGAGGAATAGGCAGCTTTGGCATAATAAAAGCAGTGTTTCCCAAACATTGTAAGTGAAAACAAGTGCATAGCTCCCAATGTAATGAGTATATTCCTTAGTTTTGAAAACTGAAAACCCAGGGTTTTGGCAGAGTATTGGGTAAAAGCAGAGTTTTTACATTTATAATGAGTGAATGCAAGTGCAAAGCACCCAAACACACAAGTTTGTACTTAACTTTCAAAATTTAATTAACTTCTTCATTCACAGCTTTTTGGGGGATTCCAGTGTTTTGAAGATGAATTTAAGTGAAAACACACACATAACAGCAAATAAAAGACAAATCTATTTAAATTTGTAAAATGAAGAAATCCCTTCATTGGGTTAGCCTTAGGCAAAAGCTTGTGTTGACATGTGAGTGAAAGCAATGGCATAGCAGCCAACAAACAAGAATCTTACGTCCGTTTCAAACTTGAAGTAACAACTGTATTCACAGAGTGTTATGTGATACCAGTGTCTTGAAGTTGATTGTAAATGAATACACATGAAAATCAGACAATGAAACAAGTTTCTTTTTTGGTTTTCTAAGGCAAAGAAATCAATGAATTCAGCCAACGTTAGGGTAAAGGAGTGTTTTCAAGTTGATTGTAATTGAAAACCCATGTATAGCATTGTAAGAAAAAGGAATCTTGCTTAGATTTCCAAAGGGAGGAATCGGCAGCTTTGGCATAGTAAAAGCAGTGTTTCCCAAGCATTGTATGTGAAAATGAGTGCATAGCTCCCAATGTAATGAGTATATTCCTTAGTTTTGAAAATTGAAAAAACCAGGGTTTTGACAGAGTATTGGGTAAAAGCAGAGTTTTTACATTTATAATGAGTGAAGGCAAGCGCATAGCGGCCAAACACACCAGTATGTACTTAACGTTCAAAGTTGAATTAACTTCTTCATTCACACCCTTTTAGGGTACACCAGTGTTTTGAAGATGAATTTAAGTGAAAACACAGGCATAGCAGCAAATAAAAGTCAAATCAATTTAAATTTGTAAAGTGAAGAAATCCCTGCATTGGGTTAGCATTAGGCAGAAGCTTGTGTTCACATGTGAGTGAAAGCAGGGCATAGCCCCCAAACAAAGAAGAATTTTATGTACCTTTCAAACTTGAAGTAACAACTGTATTCACAGAGTGTTATGTGAACCCAGTGTCTTGAATTTGATTGCAAATTAATACACATGTAAATCAGCCAATGAAACAAGTTTCTTTTTTGGTTTCCTAAAGCAAAGAAATCAATGCATTAGCCAACATTAGGGAAAAGCAGTGTTTTCAAGTTGATTGTAATTGAAAACCCATGGATAGAATTGTAAGAAAAAGGAATCTTGCTTAGATTTCCATAGTGACGAACCGGAAGATTTGACAGAGTAAAAGCAGTGTTTTGACATTTATTGTAACTGAAAACAAATGCATAGCCACCAATGAAATGAATATATAGCTATGTTTTGAAAACTGAAGAAACCAGTATTTTGGCAACTATTAGGTAAAAGCATTGTTTTTACATTTATAATGAGCGAAAGCAAGTGCATAGTAGCGGAAAAACAAGTATCTTACTTACCTTTCAAAGTTGAATTTATTGGTGCATTCACAGCCTGTTATGGGAAACCAGTGTTTTGAAGAGGAATTTAAGTGAAAACACAGGTATAGCAGCAAATAAACGACAATTTATTTAGCTTTGTAAAGTGAAGAAACAAATGCATTGGCTTTGTCTCAGGCAAGAGGTGTCTGTTGACATGTGAATGAAAGTAATGGCATAGCAGCAAAACAAACAGGAATCTTACTTTCCTTTCAAAATTGAAGTAACTACTGCATTCACAGAAAGATAGGTGAAACCAGTGTCTTGAAGTTATTTGTAAATAAAAACAAATGCAAATCAGCCACTGTAAAAAGTTTCTTTTTCGGTTATATAAGGCAAAGAACTCAAAGCACTCAGCAAACGTTAGGGAAAAGCAGTGTTTTCAAGTTGATTGTAATTGAAATCACATGTATATCAATGTAAGAAACAAGAATCTTACTTAGATTTCAAAATTGAGCAACTGGCAGCTTTGGCATAGTAAAAGCAGTGTTTTGCCCTTCATTGTAAGTTAAAACAAGTGCATAGCTGCCAAAGTAATGAGTATATAGCTTAGATTTGAAAACTGAAGAAACCAGTGTTTAGGCATAGCAGTAGGTAAAAGCTGTGTTTTTACATTGATGAGTGAAACCATCGCACAGCACCCAAACAACAAGTATCTTAGTTAACTTTCAAAGTTGAATTAACTGCTGCATTCACAGTCTTTTATGGGGGACCAGTGTTTTGAAGATGAATTTCAATGAAAACACAAGCATAGCTATCAAATAAAACACAAATATTATTTAGTTTTGTAAAGTGAAGAAACCACAGCATTGGTTTAGCCTTAGGTAACAGCAGTTTTTTGGCATGTGAGTGAAAGCAAGGGCATAGCAGACAAACAAGCAAGAAACTTACTTAACTTACCAACTTGAAATAACTACAGCAGTCAACGAGAGTTAGGTGAAACCAGTTTCTTAAAGTTGAATGAATACACATGAAAATCAGCAAATGAAACAAGTCTATTTTTTGGATTTCTAAAGCAAAGAACTCAATGCATTCAGCCAACATTAAGGAAAAGCAGTGTCTTCAAGTTCATTGTAATTGAAAACACATGTATAGCATTGTAAGAAACAAGAATCATAATTAGATTTCAAAAGTGAGGAATTGGCAGCTTTGACATAGTAAAAGCGGTGTTTTGACATTCATTGTAAGTGAAAACAAGTGCAAAGCTGCCAAAGCAGTGAGTATATTGTTTAGTTTGGAAAGCTGAAGAAACCAGTGTTTTGTCAGAGTCATAGGTAAAAGCAGTGTTTTTACATTGATAGTGAAAGAAAGCAAGTGCAGAGCAGCAAAAAAAACAAGTATTTACTTAATTTTCTAAGTTGAATTAACTGCTGCATTCACAGCCTGTTAGGGGAAACCAGGGTTTTGAAGATGATGTTAGGTGAATACACAGGGATAGCAGCAAATAAAAGACAAATGTTATTTAGTTTTCTAAAGTGAAGAAACCACTGCCTTGGCTTAGCCTAAGGGAAAACTGTGTATTGACATGAGAGTGAAAGCAATGGAATAGCAGCCAAACAAACAAGATTTGTACTTACCTTAAAAACTTGAAATAACTCCTGCATTCATCGAGAGTTCTGTGAAACCAGTGTCTTGAAGTTGATTGTAAATGAATACACATGCAAATCAGCCAAAGAAACACTATTCTCTTTTGATTTTCTAAAGCAAAAATCTCAAGGCATTCAGCCAATATAGGGAAAAGAATTGTTTTCAAGTTGATTGGAATTGAAAACACATGTATAGCATTGTAAGAAAAAACAATCTTACTTAGATTCCCAAAGTGAAGAACCGGCATCTTTGGCATAGTTAAAGCAGTGTTTTGACATTCATTGTAAGTGAAAACAAGTGCATAGCTGCCAATGTAATGAGTATATTGCTAAGTTTTGAAAACTGAAGAAACCAGTGTTTTGGCAGAGTATTAGGTTAAAGCAGTGTTTTTACATTGATAATGAGTGAAAGCAATCACATAGCAGCCAAACAAACAAGTGCATTACTTACCTTTCACAGTTGAATTAACTGCTGCATTCACAGTCTGTTATGGGAAACCAGTGTTTTGAAGATGAATTTAAGTGAAAACACAGGCATAATAGCAAATAAAGACGTCTTATTTAATTTTGTAAATTGAAGAAACAACTGCATTGGCTTAGCCTTAGGCAAGAACTGTTTCTTGACATGTGAATGAAAGCAGGGGCATAGCACCCAAAAAACAAGCGTATTACTTGCCTTTCAAACTTGAAGTAACTACTGCATTCACAGAGAGATAGGTGAAACCAGTGTCTTGAAGTTCTTTGTAAATGAATACACATGCAAATCAGCCAATGAAACAAGTTCCTTTGTTGGTTATCTAAGGCAAATTACTCAAAGCATTCAGCCAACGTTAGGGAAAAGTAGTGTTTTCAAGTTTATTGTACTTGAAAACACATGTATAGCATTGTAAGAAACAACAATCTTTCTTAGATTTCGAAAGTGAAGAACTGGAAGCCTTGGCATAGTAAAAGCAGTGTTTTGCACTTCATTGTAGGTGAAAACAAATGCATAACTGTCAAAGTAATGAGGATATTGCTTAGATTTGAAAACTCAAGAAACCAGTGTTTTTGCATAGCATTGGGTAAAAGCAGGGTTTTTACATTGACAATGAGTGAAAACAAGGGCATAGCATCCAAACAAACAAGTATCTTACTTAATATTCAAAGTTGAATTAACTGCTGCATTCACAGCCTGTTAAGGGAGACCAGTGTTTTGAAGATGAATTTAAATGAAAACACAAGAATAGCTATCAAATAAAACACAAATCTTATTTAGTTTTTTAAAATGAAGAAACCACAGCTTTGGCTTAGCCTTAGGTAACAGCTGTTTGTTGACATGTGAGTGAAAGAAAGGGCATAGCAGACAAACAAACAAGACTCTTACTTAACATTCCAACTTGAAATAACTACTGCATTCACAGAGAATAAGGTGAAACTAGTGTCTTAAAGTTGATTGTAAATGAATACACATGCAAATAAGCCAATGAAACAAGTTTCTTTTTATGATTTCTGAAGCAAAGAACTCAATACATTCATCCAATATTAAGGAAAATCAGTGTTTCCAATTGATTGTATTTGAAAGCATATGTATAGCATTGCAAGAATCAAGAATCTTAATTAGATTACAAAAGTGAGGGCCTGGCAGCTTTGGCATAGCAAAACCAGTGTTTTGATATTTATTGTAAGTGAAAACAAGTGCATAGCTGCCAATGTAGTGAGTATATTGCTTAGTTATGAAAACTGAAGAAAACCCCTCTTTTGGCATAATATTAGGTAAAAGCAGTGTTTTTACATTGATAGTGAGTGAAAGCAAGAGCATAGGAGCCAACCAAGTATTTACTTAAATTTCAAAATTGAATTAACTGCTGCATTCACAGACAGTTATGAGATACCAGTGTTTTGAAGATTAATTGAAGTGAAAGCAAAGCATAACAGCAAATATAAGAAATATCTTGTTTTGTTTTGTAAAGTGAAGAAAACAGTGTATTGGCTTAGCCTTACATAAAAGCTGTGTGTTGACTTATGAGTGAAAGCAAGGGCATAGCAAGCAAAGAATCAGAAATATTACATACCTTTCAATCTTGAGGTAACTACTGCATTCACAGAGAGTTAGGTGAACCCAGTGTCTGGAAGTTGTTTGTAAATGAATACATGTGCAAATCAGCCAATGAAACAATTTTCTTTTTTGGGCATCTGAAGCAAAAACTCAATGCATTCAGCCAAGGTTAGGGAAAAGCAGTGTTTTCAAGTTGATTGTAATTGAAAGCACATGTATAGCACTGTAAGAAACAAGAATCATACTTAGATTCTGAAAGTGGGGTCCCGGTACTTTTGGCAATGCAAAAGTAGTGTTTTGATATTTGACATTCACTGCAAGTGAGAATAAGTGCATAGCTGCCAATGTAATGAGTATATTGCTTAGTTTTGAAAACTGAAGAAGCCAGTGTTTTGCCATAGGATTAGCAAAAAGCAGTATTTTTACATTGGTAGTGAATGAGAGCGAGTGCATTGACATCAAACAAACAAGAATTTTACTTAACATTCAAAGTTGAATTAACTGCTGCATTCACAGCCTGTTATGGGAAACCAGTTTTTTGAAGATGAATTTAAGTGAAAACAGAGGCATAGCAGCAAATAAAAGACAAATGTTACTTAGTTTTGTAAAGTGAAGAAACCTCTGCATTGGCTTAGCGTTAGGTAAATCTATATCTTGACATGTGAGTGAAAGCAACGGAATAACAGCCAAACAAACAACAATCTTACTTACCATTCAAACATGAATTGACTATTGCATTCACTGAGAGTTTGGTGAAACCAGTGTCTTGAAGTTGTTTGTAAATGAATACACCTGCAAATCATGAAATAATGAAACAAGTTTCTTTTTTAGTTTTCTAAAGCAAAGAACTCAATGCATTCAGCCAAGGTTAAGGAAAAGCAGTGTTTTCAAGTTGATTATAATTGAAAACACATGTATAGCATTGTAAGAAACAAGAATATTACTTAGATTTCCCAAGTAATGAACCGGCAGCTTTGGCATAGACAAAGAAGTGTTTTCTCATTCATTGAAAGTGAAAACAAGTGCATTCTGCCAATGTAATGAGTATAGTGCTTAGTTTTGAAAACTGAAGTAACCAGTGTTTTGGCATATTGTTAGGTAAAGTCACTTTTTCTACATTGATAATGAGTAAAAGCAAGCACACAGAAGCCACACAATGAGTATCTTACATAACTTTTAAAGATGAATTAACTGCTGCATTCACAGCCTTTTACGGAAAACCAGTGTTTTGATGATGAATTTACAGGAAAACACAGGCATAGAAGCAAATATAACACAAAACTTATTTAGTTGTGTAAAGTGAAGAAACCACTGCATTGTCTTAGCATTATGCAAAAACTGTGTGTTGACATGTGAGTGAAAGCAAGGGCATAGCAGCCAAACAAACAAGAATCTTACGTACCTTTTAAACTTGAAGTAACTATTGCTTTCACAGAACATAGATGAAACCAGTGTCTTGAAGTTGTCTGTAAATGAATACACCTGCAAATCAGCCAATGAAACAAATTTCTTTTCTGGTTTTCTAAAACAAAGAACTCAATGTATTCACCCAATGTTAGGGAAAAGAAATGTTTTCAAGTTGATTATAATTGAAAGCTCATGTATAGCAGTGTAAGAAAATAGAATCTTACTTAGATTTATACAGTGAGGAAACGGCAGCTTTGGCCTAGTAAAAGCAGTTTTTTGTCATTCATTGTAAGAGAAAATAAATGCAAAGCTGCCAATGTAATGAGTATATTGCTTAGTTTTGAAAACTGAAGAAACAAGTGTTTTGGCATAGTATTATGTAAAAGCTCTGTTTTTCCTTGATTGTGAGTGAAATTAAGTGCCATGAAGCCAAACAAACAAGTATCTTACTTAACTTTCAAAGTTGAATTAACTGCTGCATTGACAGCCTTTTAGGGGAAACCAGGGTTTTGAAGATGAATTTAAGTGAAAACACAGGCATAGCAGCAAATAAAATACAAATCTTGTTTAGTTTTGTAAAGTGAAGTAAACACTTTTTTTGCTGTGTGTTAGGTGAAAGCTGTGTGTTGACTTGTGAGTGAAATCAAGGGCATACCAGACCAACAAACAAGAATCTTACTTACCTTTCAACCTTGAAGAAACTATGGCATTCACAGAGAGTTAGGTGAAACCAGTGTCTCAAAATTGTTTGTAGATGAATACACATGCAAATCAGCCAATGAAACAAGTTTTTTTTTGTTTTCTAACTCAAAGAACACAATGCATTCAGCCAACGTTAGGAAAAGCAGTGTTTTCAAGTTGATTGTAATTGAAAACACATGTATAGCATTGTAAGAAACAAGAGTCTTACTTAGAATTTGAAAGTGAGGAACCATCAGATTTGGAATATTGATCGCGGTGTTTTGACATTCATTTTAAGTGCAAACAAGTGCATAGCTGCCAATGTAATGAGTATATTGTTTAGTTGTGCAAACTGAAGAAACCAGTGTTTTGGCATAGTATTAGGAAAATCAGTGTTTTTACATTGATAATGAGTGAAAGCAAGTGCATACCACCCAAACAAACAAGTATCTTACCAAACTTTCAAATTTGAATTAGTTGTTGCATTCATAGGCCGTTATGGGAAACAAGTGTTTTGAAGATGAATTTAAGTAAAAACACAGGCATAGCAGCAAATAAGAGACAAATCTTATTTAGCTTTGTTAAGTGAAGAAACAGCTGCATTGCCTTAGCTTTTGGCAAAAATTGTGAGTTGACATGTGATAGAAAGCAGCCAAAAAGCAAGAATCTTATTTGCCTTTCAAACTTGAAGTAACTACTGAATTCATAGAGAGTTAGGTGAAACCAGTGTCTTGAAGTTATTTGTAAATTAATAGACATGCAAATCTGCCAATGAAACAATTCTTTTGCAGTTTTCTAAAGCAAAGAACTCAATGCATTCTGCCAACTTTAGGGAAAATCAGTGTTTTCATGTTGATTGTAATTGAAAACACATGTACAGCATTCTAAGTAACAAGAATCTTACTTAGATTTTGAAAGTGAGGAACCGGCAGCTTTGGCATAGTAAAAGCAGTGTTTTGACATTTATTGTAATTGAAAACAAGTGCAGAGCTATCAATGATTTGAGTATATTGCTTCATTTTTAAAACTGAAGAAACCAGTGTTTGGGCATAATATTAGTTAAAAACAGTGTTTTTACATTGATAATGAGGGAAAACAAGCGCATAGCAGCCAAACAAACAAGTATCTTACTTAACATTCAAAGTTGAATTAACTGCTGTATTCAGAGCCTGTTACGTGAAACCATTGTTTTGAAGAAGAATTTAAGTGAAAACACAGGGATAGCAGCAAATAAAGGACAAATCTTATTTACTTTTGTAAAGTGAATAAACCACTGCATTAGCTTGCCTTAGGCAAAACCTGTGTGTTGACAGGTGAGTGAAAGCAAGGCCATAGCATGTACACAAATAAGAATCTTACTTACCTTTCAAACTTGAAGTAACTACTGTATTCAGAGAAAGTTGGGTGAAACCAGTGTCTTGAAGTTGTTTGTAAATGAATGCACTTGCCAATATGCCAATGAAACAAGGTTTTTTTTTTGGTTATCAAAAGCAAAGAACTCAATGCATTCAGCCAACCTTAGGGAAAAGCAGTTCTTTCAAATTGATTATAATTGAAAACACATGCACAGCATTGTAAGAAACAAGAAACTTAATTAGATTTCTAAAGAGAGTAACCGGCAGCTTTGGCATAGTAAAAGCACTGTTTTGCCATTCATTGTAATTGAAAACAAGTGCATAGCTGCCAATGTAATGAGTATACTGCTTTGTTTTGAAAACTGAAGAAATCAGTGTTTTGGCATAGTATTCAGTAAAAGCAGGGTTTTTACAATGATAATGAGTTAAAGCAAGTGCATAGCAGTGAAACAAACATGTATCTTACCTATATTTCAAAGTTGAATTAACTGTTGCCTTCAAAGCCTGTGAGGGGAAACCAGTGTTTTGAAAATGAATTGAAGTGAAAATACAGTAATAGCATCAAGTATAAGACAAAACTTATTTAGTTTTGTAAACTGAAGAAACCACTGCATAAGCTTAGCCTTAGATAAAACTGTGTTGACACGTGAGTGAAAGCAAGGGCATAGCAGCCAAACAAACAAGAATCTTGCTTACCTTTCAAACTTGAAGGAAATACTGCATTCACAGAGAGTTAGGTGAAAAAGTGACTTGAAATTGATTTTAAGTGAATACACCTGTGAATCAGACGATGAAACCAGTTTCCTTTTTGGTTTTCTAAAGCAAAGAAGTTGCTGCATTCAATCAGCATTCAGGAAAAGCAGTATTTTCAAGTTGATTGTAATTGAAAACATATACTTACCAGTGTAACAAACAAGAATCTTACTTATATTTCAAGTGGAGGGACCAGAAGTTTGGCAGAGTAAAAGCAGAGCTTGGTCATTCATTATAAGTGATAACAATCTGCCAATGTAAGGACTATATTGAATAGTTTTGAAAACTGAATAAACTGGTGTTTTGGCATAGCATTAGGAAAAAGAAATGTTTTTACATTGGTAATAAATGAAAACAAGTGCACAGCAGCCAAACAAATAATTATCTTACTTAACTTTCAAAGTTGAATTAACTGCTGCATTCAAAGCCTGTTACATGAAACCAGTGTTTTGAAAATGAATTTAAATGAAAACCCAGGCACAGCATCAAATAAAACACAAATCTTATTTAGTTTTGTAAAGTGAAGAAACCACTGCATTGCCTTAGACTTAGGTAAATATTGTGTGTTGACATGTGTGTGAAAGCAAGGGCAAAGCAGCCAAACAAACAAGAATCTTGCTTACCATTCAAACTTGAAGGAAATACTGCATTCACAGAGAGTTTGGTGAAACCAGTGCCTTGAAATTGATTTTAAGTGAATATACATATGAATCAGCCAAATGAAACCAGTTCCATTTTCTTTTTCTGAAGCAAAGAACTCCCTGAATTCAACCAGTATTCAGGAAAAGCAGTGTTTTCAAGTTGATTGTAATTGAAAACACATGCTTAGCAGTGTAAGAAACAAGAATCTTACTTAAGATTCAAGTTGAGGAACTGGCAGTTTGGCAGACTAAAAGCAGTGGTTGGTCATTCGTTGTAATTGATAACAAGTGAAAAGCTGACAATATAAGGAGTATATTGCTTAGGTTTGAAAACTGAAGAAACCAGTGTTTTGGCAAAGGACTAGATAAAAGCAGTGTTTTTACTTTGATAAAGAGTGAAAGCAAGATCACAACAGACAAACAAATAAGTATCTTACTTAAATCTCAAAATTGAATTAACTGCTACATTCACAGCCTATTAGGTGAAAACACAGGAATGCCATTTAAAAAACCCACAAATCATCTTTAGATTTTTAAAGTGAAGAAACCACTGCATTGGCTTAGCCTTAGCTAAAAGCTGTGTGTTGACATGTGAGTGAAAGTAAGGGCATAGCAGACAAACAAACAAGAATCTTACTTATCTTTCAAACTTGAAATAACTACTGCATTCACAGAGAGTTATGTGAAACCAGAATTTGAAGTTGATTGTAGTAGAATACACATTCAAATCAGCCAATGAAACAAGTTTCTTTTTTGGTTTTCTAAAGGAAAGAACTCAATGCATTCACCAATTTCAGGGAAAAGTAGTGTTTTCAAGTTGATTGTAATTGAAAACACATGCTTAGCAGTGTAAGAAACAAGAATCTTACATAGGTTTCAAATTGAAGAACGGGCAGATTTGGCAGAGCCAAAGCTGTGGTAGATCATTTGTTGTAAGTGATAAGAAGTGAATAGCTGCCAGTGTAAGGAGTATTATTGCTTAGCTTTGAAAACTGAAGAGACCAGTGTTTTGGCATAACATTATGTAAAAGCAGTGTTTTTACATTGATAATGAGTGAAAGCAAGCACATAACAGCCAAACAAACATCTTAGTTAATTTTCAAAGTTGAATTAACTGCTGTATTCACAGCCTGTTAGGTGAAACCAGTGTTTTGAAATTGAATTTAAATGAGAACACAGGCATAGCATCAAACAAAACACAAATCTTTTATAGTTTTGTAAAGTGCAGAAGCCACAGATTTAGCTTAGCCTTAGGTAAATGCTGTGTGTTGACATGTGAGTGAAGGCAACGGCATAGCAGCCAAACAAACAAGAATCATACTTAGCTTTCAAAATTGATGTACCTACTGCATTCATAGAGTGTTAGGTGAAACCAGTGTCTAAAAGTTGATTGTAAAGGAATACACATGCAAAGCAGCCAATGAAACAAGATTCTTTTTTGGTTTTCTAAATGAAAGAACTCAGAATTCAGCCAAGGTTAGGGAAAAGCAGTGTTTTCAAGTTGATTGTAATTGAAAACACATGTATAGCATTGTAAGAAAGAAGAATCTTACTTATGTTTCAAAAGTGAGGACCTGGCAGCTTTGGCAGAGTGAAAACAGTTGTTGCTCATTCGTTTTAAGTGATAACAAGTGAATAGCTGCCAATGTAAGGAGTGTATTCCGTAGTTTAAAACCTGAATAAACCAGTGTTTTGGCACAGCGTTAGGGAAAAGCAGTGCTCTTATATTGATAATGAGTGAAATCAAGGGCACAGCAACAAAAGAAAAAAGGACGTTAATTGACATTCAAAGATGAATTAACTGCTGCATTCACAGCTGTTAGGTGAAACCAGTGTTTGAAACATGAATTTAAATGAAAACACAGGTATATCATCAAATAAAATACAAATCTTATTTAGTTTTGTAAAGTGAAGAAACCACTGCATTGTATTACTTTTAGATAAAAGCTGTGTGTTGACATGTGAATGAAAGAAGGTCATAGTGCCAAACAAACAAAAATATTACTTACCTTTGAAACTTGAAATAACTACTGCATTCACAGAGAGTTATGTGAATCCAGTGTCTTGAAGTTGATTACAAATGAATACACATGCAAATCAGGCAATGAAACAGGTCCTTTTCCGGTTTTCTGAAGCAAAGATCTCAATGCATTCAGCCAAAGTTAGGGAAAAGCAGTGTTTTCAAGTTGATTGTAATTGAAAAAAAATGTATAGCATTGTAAGAAACAAGAATCTTATTTAAACTTCCAAAGTGTGGAACCGGCAGCTTTGGCATAGTAAAAGCTGTGTTTTGACATTAATTGTTAGTGAAACAAGTGCATAGCTGCCAATGTAATGAGTATATTGCTTAGTATTGGAAACAGAAGGAACCAGTGTTTTGACATAGTATTTTGTAAAAGCATTGTTTTTACAATGATAATGAGTGAAAGGAAGTGCATAGCAGCCAAACAAACAAGTACCTTACTTAACTTTCAAAGTTGAATTAACTGCGGCATTCACAGACAGTTAAGGGAAACCAGTGTTTTGAAGGTGAATTTAAATGAAAACACAGGCATAGCAGCAAATAAAAGACAAATCATATTTAGGTTTTAAAGTGAAGAAACCACTGCATTGGATTAGTATTCTGTAAAATCCATGTGTCGATATGTGAGTGAAAGCAAGGGTATAACATCCAAACAAGCAAGAATCTTACTTACCTTTCAAACTTGAAGTAACTACTGCATTCACAGAGAGTTAGGAGAAACCAGTGTCTTGAGGTTGATTGTAAATGAATGCATATGCAAATCATCCAATGAAGCAGGGTTCATTTTTGGTTTTCTAAATCAAAGAACTCTGAACTCAGCCAACGTTAGGGAAAAGAAGTGTTTTCCAGCTGATTGTAATTCAAAACACATGTATAGCATTCTTAGAAACAAGAAGATTTCTTAGATTTCCAAATTGAGGAACTGACAGCTTTGGCATAGTAAAATCATTGTTTTGACATTCATTGTAAGTGAAAACAAGTGCATAGCTGCCAATGTAATGATTATATTGCTTAGTTTTGAAAACTGTAGAAACCAGTGTTTTGGCATAGTATTAGATAAAAGCAGTGTTTTTACAATGATAGTGCGTGAAAGCAATCGCATAGCAGCCAAACAAGTACCTTAAAAAACTTTTGAAGTTGAATTCATTGGTACATTCACAGACTGTTAAGGAAAACCAGGGTTTTGAAGATGAATTTGAGTGAAAACACGTGCATAGCAGCAAATAAAAGACAAATCTTATTTAGAATTGTAAAGTGAAGAAACCAGTGCATTGGCTTAGAATTAAGTAAAATCTGTCTGTTGACATGTGAGTGAAAGCACGGGCACAGCAGCCAAACAAACAAAAATCTTACTTACCTTTCAAACTTGAAGTAACTACTGCATTCACAGAGAGTTAGGTGAAACCA
>JAQZBX010010044.1:0-37184 GCA_029593785.1 Cabassous unicinctus
GGGGGAGTGGTCCCTTATTGAATAACACTGCATTAAGGAAGACACATATTTAACATCTGAATCTCAGTTTTCTCCTCTGTAAAATGGGGATATGGTAGCTATAAGGATTAAAGAGATAATGCAACACAACATAAAAGTGTCTAGAACATTATTAGGTACTCAATAAACTATAGGAATTCATGTTATATAGCTATGCTGTATACATTCAACCTCAGACACCTGGCTGCCTCCCTCCTGGCCTCCTTTCCTAAGGAATTGAGGCTGCCTGCAAAGAGGCCAGCCCTGAAGATTCTCTGTACTGCTTGGTAAACACACAGGTAGATGACCTCTTGGTTTGGCAAGGAGGGCTTGGATCAAGCAGCACAAGGTGGCTTGGCTAGTCTCAGCCTGGCTGAGGTTCAGTGGTGAGAAAGGCTGCCGAGAGCCAATTAGAAATGGCTGTTTTGGAAAGGGGTTGCCCTAATGTGCTTAGTTCAAGTGGAACAAAGAGGAGGAGGGGAAGTCTTCTGTACCAGAATGCATCAACAATGAGCAAAAGGAACCTTTTGAATCCAGACTGGGGAACTGAAGGGAGGGAGGGAGGGAGAGAGCATATGAAGGAGAGAGTAGTAGGTAGGTAGGTTGGCTGAAAAAAATAGCATTGCAAGGTAACATGGTAAGGAAATATAGGTATTAACTAACAACTATAAGAAGTTAGCTATTTTAAAAAGGGAAATGCATTTGGTAGTTTTGTGAAAAGTGTCTTAATTGAAGCCTATAAGTAAAAATACTGCCTTCTAGCTTTGTTTTTCCATTAAGTAGCTGCAGAACTTTCAATTCCCTCAACCTCTCTGTACCTCTTTTTTTATTTTTACAATGGGGAGACCACTGCTTGGTGAACTTCAAAGGTACTAGGATTAAATGAATGAGATTGAGGAAACTTAAAAAAATAAAAAAATAAAAAAAGATACAGTACTGATGCTAGAATTTTGTGGGAAGATGGTACAGTTGGAAGCTCCAGGAATCAGTCCCTCCACCAAAACTGACAGGAACTGTCTGAATAAACTATTTTGAAACACTCGAGTCTAGTGGAACACTCTGCAGCATCCAGGGAAGAGCTGGATGGAGAGGCTGGTAAACTATGGCAAATACTCTGTGCAGTGGCTACCACCTGCCACCCTCCAACTGCATAGTAGGCAGCATGGGGACTGCTCCTAGTACAACTTGTTGGTGCCAGAGTAGGCTATAAGGACCTAGTTCTCTAAAATCCGTGTGTGTATGTGTGGTCTGATCACTGACCAATGTTTTTGATGAGCTATATCAGATCGCTGGGGGGCTGGTTTGAGGGTGGCCATTGTTCCAACCTCCACATCCCCACTCAGGCAAAAGTGGCAGAGGTGTCTTAAAGAGGAAATACCTTTAAAATTTTTTCTCTCTCTCTTTTCTCTTTCCATTCCCTGTTTGGGAGCAAAAATAGTTTGGAAAAGGCATAAATTGATGGCTCCAGCCCTCAACAACCACAACAATAACAACAAAACTAGCAATCCCAGAGGATTAGAAGAACTAGATTTCCAGAGTTATAACTACATAATAATCAGAATGTCCAGTTCTCAACAAAAAATTACAAAACACATGAAGAAATAGGAAAAGTATGGCCCATTCACAGGAAAAGAATTTGCCACAAACCATCCCTGAGGATTGTCTTAAATATGTTCAATGACCTAAAGGAATCCATATAGAAAGAACTAAAGGAAATTAAGACAATGTTGTCTGAAGAAAATGAAGAGATAAGAATTATAAAAAGGAACCAAACAGAAATTTTGGAACTGTAAAGTACAGTAACTAAAATGAAAAACTCATTAGATGGCTTCAACAGCTGATTTGAACAGGCAGAAGAATAGATCCTCAAATTTGAAATTATCCAGTGTGAGGAGCAGAAAGAAAAAATAATGAAGAAAAATGAAGAGAATGTGAGGGAACTAGGGAATACCATCAAACATACCAATATATGCATCCTTGTAGCCCCAGAAGGACAAGATAGAGAGGGGAGGGCAGAAAAATATTTGAAGAAATAATGGCTGAAAACTTCCCAAATCTGATGGAAGACATGAATATACACATCCAAGATGTTCAACAAACTCCAAGCAGCACAGCCTCTAAGAGATCAACACAAAATCTCTTATAATGAAATTGTCAAAACCCAAAGATAAAGAGAGAATTTTGAAAGCAGCAAGAGAGAAGTGACTTGTTACATACAAAGGATCCCCAGTAAGATTAGCAGATTTCTCATCAGAAACCATGGAAGCCAGAATACAGTGGCATATTTAAAGTCCTGAAAGAAAAAAAAAACCAAAAACCTGTCAACCTAGAATTCTATAACTGGCAAAATTATCTTACAAAAATGAAGGAGAAATTAAGACATTTAAAGATAAATAGAAACTGGAAGAAGACCTGTACTACAAGAAAAGCTAAAGATGAAAAGCTGAAAATGAAAAAAATGGACCCCAGACAACAACTCAAAGCCATAAGAAGAAATAAAGAACATTGGTAACAGTAATTACATAGGTAAATATAAAATCCTATATGATTGTATTTTTGGTTTATAACTACTTTTTTGCTCCTTATATGATATAACAGACAAATGTATAAGAATAACATTTTAAATCTATATTAATGGGAATAAAAGTTATAAAGATATAATCTGAGACAATAACAACATAAAGGGAGAGGGATAGAGATACATAGAAGTAGAAAGCTTGTATACTATTAAACAAGGCTGGTACTAGTCAAACTAGGTTACTAGTTTAAGATGTTAATTGTAATTACAAAAGTAACTATGAAGAAAATAAATAAAAAATATACAGAAAAGGAAAGAAAAAAGGAATCAAAATGGTATACTACAAAAAAGCAACTAAATACAAAAAAAAAGGCAGTAACGGAGTAACTAAGGAACAAAAAACACACAAGACATACACAAAACACAAAGCTAAATGGCAGAATTAAATTCTTCCTTCTCAATTATTACTTTAAATGTCAGTGGATTAAACTGCCCTATTAAAAGGCAGAGAATAGCAGATTGGATGAAAAAAGCATGCTCCATCTATATGCTATCTACAAGAAACTTCAGGTAAAAGACACAAAGAGGTTGAAAGTAAAAGGGTAGAAAAAGACATTCCATGAAAACTGTATTCAAAAGAGAGCTGGAATGGCTATATTATTGTCAGATAGATTATACTTAAGTAAAAAAAGAGTACCAGACACAAAGAAGGATATTATATTTTGATAAAAAGGTTCAATCCAAAAAGAAGATTTAATGATTAAAAACATATATGCACCTCACAACAGAGGCCCAAATTATATGATGGAAACATTGACAGAATTGAAGGGAGAAATAGTTTTATATGTGTTGGTTTGAGTCTTTTATGGATCCCAGAAAATTGTGTTCTTAAATTAAACCTATTGTGATCCTTTGATTAGATTAGATCAGTTTGGGACCATTTGATTAGATTGCTCTAGTAGCGCATAGCCCAGGGTGGGTCTTCATCCTCTTACTGGAGTCCTTTATAATTGGAGATGCAGAAAAAAACTGCAGAAACAGAGAGAAGCCTCTAGAGGTTGACTATCCCGGGAAAGAGAAAAGTCACAGATGGAGCAGGCTTAAGTGGAAAGCAACGAGGCCCAGAGTAGAATGCAGAGACCAAAACGGGCAGATGCTGCCTTTGTGCCCTGCCATATGAGAGGAATCCAGAACCCCCAGCAGCCAGTCTTTGGGGAGAAAAGCATCGCCTGATGAAACCTTGATTTGCACATTTTCAAAGCCTCAGAACTGTAAGCTTTTAACCTAACAAATTCCCATTGTAAAAGCCAACCCATTTCTGGCATCTTGCTCCCAGCAGCTTTTAGCAAACTAGAACATATAATAATAGTTGGAGACTTCAATATACCACTTTCAATAATTGATAGAACATCTAAACAGAAGATCAATAAGGAAACAGGGGACTTAAATAATGCTATTAACCAATTAGACGTTATGGACATACACAGAACACTCCACTCAACAACAGCAGAATATACAATCTTTCCAAGTGCACATGGAACGTTTTCCAGGATAAACCACACGTTAGGTCACAAGCCAAATCTTAATAAATTTAAAAATATTGAAGTTATAGAAAGTATCTTCATGGACCACAATGAGATAGTGCTAGAAATCAATAAGAGAAAGGAGAACTGGAAAATTTATAAATATATATAAATTAACACACTATTAAACAACCAATGGGTCAAAGAAGAAATCACAAGGTAAATCTGAAAATATCTTGAGACAAATGAAAATGAAACTACATCAGACTGAAATCTATGAGATGCAGTGAAGGCAGTACTCAATGCCTCTATTAAAAAAGAAAGATCAAAAATCAATAACCTAACTTTATACCTAAAGAAACTAGAAAAAGAAGAGCAAACTAAACCCAAAGTTAGTAGAAGGAAGGAAATAGTAAAGATTAGAACAGAAATAAATGAAAAAGAATATAGAAAAAAAAAAAAAAAAAAAAAAAAAAAAAAAAAAAAAAAAAAGAATCAATAAAATAAAAAGTTGGTATTTTGAAAAGATCAATAAAATTGGCAAACTTGTAGCCAAACTGACAAAGAAAAAGAGAGAGGGTACAAAGAAGTAAAATTAGGAATGAAAGGGGGGACATTGCTACTGACCTTACAGAAATAAAAAGAATTATAATAGGGTACTAGGAAAAATTACATACCAAATTAGAAAACTTAGATGCAACGAACAAATACATAGAAACATACAAGTCACCTAATCTGATGTAAGGAAAACAGAAGACCTCAACAGACCTATGATGAGTAAAGAGATTGAATCTGTAATTAAAAAACTCCCCAAACATTAAAAGAAGATTTAACACCAATCCTTCTCAAACTCTTCCAAAAAATAAGAGGAGGAATTACTTCCTCACTCATTCTATGAGGCCAGAATTACCCTAACACCAAATCTGGATGAAGACAGTATAAGAAAAGAAAATTACAGACCAATATCTTTTATGAATATAGGTGCAAAAATCCTCAAAAAATACCAGAAAACCAAATCCAACAGTATATTAAGAGGATTATACAGCATGACCAAATGGGATTCATTCCAGGAATGCAAGGATGATTGAATATAAGAACATCAATCAAGGTAAGACACATTAATAGAATGGAGGGAAAAAAAAACCCCACTTGATCATCTCAACTGATGCAGAAAAGGCATTTGACAAAAACCAACATTCTTTCATGATAAAATACTCAGAAAACCAGGAATAGGAGGGAACTTTCTTAATATGATAAGGGGCATTTATGAAAAACCCATAGCCAATATCATACTCAATGGTGAAAGACTGAAAGCTCTCCCCTTAAAGATCAAGAACAAGAGAACAAGACAAGAATGTCCACTGTCACCACTGCTATTCAAGATTGTACTAGAAGTTCCAGCCAGAGCTATCAGGCAAGAGAAATAATAAAAGGCATCCAAATTGGGAAGGAACCAGTAAAATTATCCCTATTTGCAGAGGACCTGATGTTATATATAGAAAATCCCAAAGAATCCACAAGAAAGTTACTAGAACTAATAAATGAATTCAGCAAAATTGTAGGATATAAGATAAACATGCAGAAGTCAGTTGGATTCCTCTATAATATGAAAAGGGAATCAAGAACACCATTCCATTTACAAGAGCATCTAAAGAATAAAATACCTAGGAATAAATTTAACCAAGAGTGAAAGACTTGTACACTGAAAACTACAAAACATTGCTGAAAGAAATTAAAGAACTAAATAAAATGGAAAGACAACCGTGTTCATGGATTAGAAGACTTAATACTGTTAAGATGTCAAAACTGCCTAAAGTAATCACAAATTTGATACAATCCCTATGAAAATTCCAGCAGCCTTTTCTGAAGAAGTGGAAATGCTGATTCTCAAATTTATATGGAATTGCAAGGGGCCCCAGATAGCCAAAACAATCTTGAAGAATTAGAAAAAAGTTGGAGGGCTCACACTTCCTGATTCCAAAACTTATTTCAAAGCTCCAGTAATTAAAACAGTTTGCTACTCGTGTAAGGATAGATATATAGACCAATGGAATACAATTGAAAGTCCAAAGATAAATCCATACATCTAAGGCCAGTTGATTTTTGACAAGGGTACCAAGTCCATTCAATGGGGGAAAGTACAGTCCCTTCAACAAGTGGTGTTGGGATAACCGAAAATCCACAAGCAAAAGGATGAATGTGGACCCCAACCTTTCACCATATATAAAAATTAATTCAAAATGGATCAACAACCTAAATATAAGAGCTAATACCATAACACTTTTATAAGAAAACATAGGGAAATACCTCCAGGACCTTGTAGTAGGAAACGGATTTTCAGATTTTATACCAAAAGCAGGAGCAATAAAAGACAAAATAAAAGACAAAATGCATTAAAATACATTATCAAGAAAATGAAAAGACAACCTACAAACCCGAAAAAAATATTTGGAAGCCATATATCTGATAAGGGTTTAATATCCAGAATATATAAAGAACTCGTACAACTCAACAGCAAAAAGACAACCAATCCAATTACAAAATAGGCCAAGGATTTGAACAGACATTTCTCCAAAGACATACAAATGGCCAATAAGTATATGAAAAGAGGCTCAACATCATTAGCCATTAGAGAAATGCAAATTCAAACTACAATAAGATACCACTTCACACCTACTTTGATGGCTATTATTTAAAAAACAAAACAGAACAAAAACTGAACACAAGGGAAGCGTATGTGGCTCAGGCAACTGAGCTCCCGCCTACCACATTGGAGGTCCGTGGTTTGGTTCCTGGTGCCTCCTAAAGAAGACAGCGAGCTGGCGTGATGGGCAGGCGCAGCAAGCTGACACAACAAGACGCAAAAAGAGACACAAGAAGAAAAAATATAATGATAATCTAAGTATCTTTTAGAAAAAATAAAAAATATATTAAAAATAAAAAAAAACCATAATGAGAGACACAACAAAGTAGGGAGCAGAGGTTCCCGGTGCCTCCCAAAGAAGACAGCGAGCTGATGTGACAGGCAGGCGCAGTGAGCGGTGCAACAAGATGATGCAACAAGAGACATGGGGAGGAAAAACACAATGAGAGACAACGAGGCAGGGGGTGGAGGTGGCTCAGGCGACTGGGCGCCTCCCTTCCACATCGGAGGTCCTGGGTTTGGCTCCCGGTGCCTCCTAAAGAAACAAGGAAGAGGAACACAGAGAGTGCAAACAACAAGGGGGTGGGGAGAAATAAATAAAAATTAAAAAACAAAAACAAAAACAACAAAACCTCAACACAAGTGTTGGTGAGAATGTGGAGAAATAGGAACCTTTATATACTTTGGTGGGAATGTAAAATGGTGCAGCCACTGTGGAAATAGTTTGTTGGTCCTTCAGAAAGTTAAACACAGAATTACTGTATGACCTGGCTATTCTACTTCTAGGTATATACCCCAAATAATTTAATTCATCACAGCGCTCTTCACATTAGCCAAAAGGTGGAAGCAACCCAAGTGTCCATCAAGATATGAATGGATAAACAAAAAGTGGTATATCCATACAATGGAGTATTATTCAGCTGTAAAAAGAAGTGAAGTGCTAGTACCTGCTACATGGTTGAACCCTGAAGACATCAGGTTGAGTAAAATAAACCAGACAAAAGGACAAATATTGTCCTTATATGAAATACTTAGAATAAGTAAATTCTTAGAGACAGAAAGAGAATAGTGGCTACTAGGAGTGAAAGAAGAGGGGAATGAGGAATCACTGCTAAATGAATAAGGGTTTTGGTTTGGGATGATGAAAATAATCTGGAAATAGATAGTGGTGAAAGTTATATGGTATTGTCAATGTACTTAACGTCAAAGAATTGTTCACTTAAAATGGTTAAATTATTTTTATGTTATGCATATTTTATCACAATTGAAAATAGAGTATTTAAACAAATGATATAGTACTGAGCAAACTGAATGTTAGATCCTTATCCCTGTAAAATGGAGAGAGCACCATCTAAAAAGAAAAAGCTTTCCTGTGTTGAGCACCTACCAAGCAGCAGGCACTCTTCCAGACCTCCCACTTTCATTTTCACACCTACTTTCCACAACAGTCACAAGGTAGAAGAGATTATCCCTCTTTTATACATGAGAAACTAGGGCTCAGAGAGCATAATTTACCCAAGGCCATACAGCTATAAAGTGGAAGAACCCAGAACTATATGACTCCTGGCATTTATACCATAGTAACCCATAATAGCACATGTGAAGGTATTCTGAATTGAGGAAGTGCTCAACAAGTCTTCAGACATGATCCCCTTTTCCTCGGAAACCCATGATGCTTTGTTCCTCTTTTGTTACACTGATCATATCCTGCATGCCTTATGATATCGGTGCACTTATCTTCTTATCTCTACAGACTGAGTTCCTTGGGGTCTGGGGTTCTCTGCCCCAGAGCCTTGAATCTAGTGCATGTACTCAAATCAATCTTTGTGAAATTGAATTAAACCTTTGGAAGGCAAATGTGTTCAATATACAAATGGGCTGTGCCTGAAAGAACAGTGCTGTACATTTATTCTATCCAAAGGTGCAACAGACTTCTTATAAAGTCCCGCAGCTGGCCCCACCAAATTTGTAACTTCTTCACTATTTCTTGCAGCTGGGAATGAGAACTGCTTCCTCCCAGGATCCTAGAAGGAGCAGAATGGGAGGAGCCCAAGCCAAGAAGGAAAGAGGGCCAGTTCACAACCTCTACTGTATCTACTAGCAAAGTTTTCACACAGAGTAGGGACCTATAATGCCAACTTCTGATAACATGAACCAAGAAACTGTCCTATGAACTAACTGAGAAACAAAGAGTTTGGGGAAACAGGCAGTCTCATACCCTTCTGGTGGAAATACAAATTGTCAATTTGTATCAGAAGCCTAACAGATGTTTATGCCTTTTGGCCCACTGATTTCATTTCTAGAAATTTATCCTAATGAAATAAGAATTCCTGAAAAGTTTTACCTATAAGGATGTTTGCCTAGGAAAAAACTGGAAGTAACTTAAATGTCTAACAATGGGATTGATTAAATAATGTCTGGTATATATGTCTATCAGGTAAAATTTTATGTAGACAATTTAAATAATCACATGCGGAAGAAACATTTAGTGGTCTGGGAAATGTTTAGGGTATAGTAAGTGAAAATGCAGGTTATAAAACGTGATTATTTTTTGTTTGTCTGATTTGTCAAATTTTCTGCAACAAACATGTATTTTGTTTGTAAACAGAAAAAAACCCCACCTTCTAAATGTCATTTCAGAAAAGGAAAAAAGAAGCTGACAGGAAGAGTAAACTCATTCCTTCCATACAGGTCACAAAGGAGGAAGACACTAGGTCAAGATGCAGATCAGAGGCTACCACAGGGTGATACATCTCTTCCCAGGAGGATTGCAGCTTGGCTCAGCACCCTAGGGTCCTACCGTTTCCTATCCTCTGGTAAAACAAAGGAGTCAGAAAACAATTCAATTCCTATCACCTTTGCTGAGCTTTTAATACAGTGCAGTCACTGGAGACAAAAATCATGAGTGACATCTAATCTCCACTTTTCTGTAGAGAAGGAAGGCAGAGGCAGAGCATATGGTAAGTCCCTGGTCTCCTGAGTATCCGTGAGAAGTCAAGCAGGCAGGGACTCAGTCTTGGAACCAGAGGAAGAGGAGATTAATGTCATCAGAGGGGATTTGAGTGGCCTTGGTTAAGGGCTAGGAAGGAGGCTGGACATGGAAGGAGCTGAGGAGAGGACTTTATTAGGTAAAGATGTGAGCCCACAGGAGGTAGAGGGCATGGCCTGTTTGAGGAATGGGAGGTAGTCCAGTGACGGGGGGTGGGGGGGGTGGGTCATTCCACATACTGCTCAGGCAAGGAGTTGGCACGCTTGAAAGGTCTGGAAGGTTTTAACCAAGGGAATGACTTGGTCAGAGGTGTGTTCTAGAAACACTGCTCTGGTAGCTGTGTGGATGACCTAAAGGGAGGTGATTCCACGCCAGCCATGATCTCCGAATATGCATACGTGGGTGGGCAGATTTGCTATTACAGATGTGGGATATAAGAAAACAGACAGAATGAAAACTCCTGTTTACTAAGTGGCTACTAAACACTGCTGTAAAAACCATTATCTCTTTTAATCCTTGCAAGAATACAGTTTATGGATGAAGAAAACTCCATTCAGAGAGGCTTAGTATCTTACTCAAGGTTACACAGCTAATACCCAAAAAAACTGACACTGAACCCAGCTTGTCTTCTGCAGAAGCCTAAATTGCATACCATGATGTTGGGGAGCATTTACAGATCCCCTCACAGTTTTGAGTCAGAAGCCTTACCACCTCTGATTTGGATTACTCATGGGAGAACCACCTGCCTCAGTTCTCAGATTTGTGCAGCACCCTTCTTTTCCCAGTCTACTGCATACCACAGCAATGGCAAATTAAAATACAAATGATATCAAAATAGTATCCAAACTTGGAATTTCTGTGATTGAGGCTGAAGCATATTTTAATGTGCCTGGAGACAGGTAGCTGACAGTTGCGTGATAAGGTGTGAAAATGTCTGTTCTAGATCTCCCTGCCCTACATGTGCTTACTCACTTCCTTCAATATCTTGGGAAATGTTTGGCCAGAAACTCAAGCCTTTGCTAACCCAACTGTGAATTTGCTCCTTTCAATCACAGAGACTGTAAATCAACAAACTTGATTGTCCTTTAAAGACCAAAGATTTACACATTTTAAAATGGCTGTGAAATAGGGCCATTTGACTAAATCGTTTTGATACTGAAGAAAAAGGTATTGCGCAGGGGTCGCTCCATAGGCAAGAAACGACACCCTCATGTTCCCTTGCAGGTGAGGAAGAACGTGTGTGTGCGTGTTTCCATGTGAGCACATGTGTGGGTGCAGCCCCTGCTTTTAAAACTCAGCCCTCTAATGACAGCCTTGTACGGTGCAGCAACAGGAATGCAATTTGTTGAAATTGCAAGTCCAGCCACGTGGCATTCTTCTGTGGGATGGGCCTGGCAGAGAGATGCTCTGGGGGAAAAACTACACTCCCTTTAGAAAGCAGTGGCTGGAAGGCATCTGTGCCACTTTTTTTTCTGCTTCCTAATTTTGAGCAAGTCAGATTTCAAAGGAGGCCAAGCTATAGAAGAACTTGACCACCTTGCTCCATTTATCCAGAGAAATACGTTATCCATCCTTCTTTTGTTTTTGTTGGGCTGAAGCAGAACAGGTATGGAATAAAGCCACATTACAGTAACTGTTAACAATTATTTGCCAATGGTCACATGGACATTCTAAAAGCTCCTGTTTCAGATGCTTTGAAAAGCTGCAGCACAAATGAACAAGGGCTGGAGATGGGGCCCTGCTCAGTCACATGAGAGATGGACCCTCCACACACCATGGCGACCTCTCCACAGGTCAGCCCCACGTTTTCTATTTGCAATTCAAACCTAAGGCAGGAGTGAAGAGGGCAAGATTGGGTTCTTGATTATATCTGCAGGGTCACCATTGCTATGCAGAGTTAGAGGAGGCCAGGTGGCAACCCAGTACATTTGAAAATTGGATCTTTGTTGGGAACTGCCTCGATTTCGTGGCAGAAACCAAACCTGAGATGTCTGCATTCGACACATGTGGGAGCTACATAGATATGTTGCCATATAAAGGGGAGAGGGGTAAGGGAGGGGGACAAAAGAGCAAAAAGAAATCTTTTCTACTGCAGTGAGTGAGGTCAGGGGAAGCCAAATCTTAAATTAGCTCAAGAAAGGAAGCTGGAGAGCCCTGCAGAAGACCGGAGTCCTGTGCACACAGAACAATGCTGGGGTTTCAATTACAAACTAGCTCTTCCAAGAACTGCAAAATATTATGTCTGTAGAAATCTGTAAAACCAAAGGGGGGAAAAGTGAAAATTGAAAAGGGTGCACTAATAGATCTGTCAACAGTCCAATGGTGACAAGCCACATTTCTATAAAATGCCTTCACCATTTGTGTCACCTGCAATGTACTGACACTCTCTATAGAACATTATCTCCTGAAGCTATTCCTGAAAAGACTGGCAGGGGAAAGAGGAGAAGGGGAGGGGAAAATCGGCTTTAGAGACTATCAAGGAAAGGAAAGAGGAGAGCATGGAAAGGAAAGTGATCTAGATTGTTTAAATAAACCTTTAAACTACAACATTAAAAAACCTGAGCTTAACTGGTTATTTGCAGATATATGATATATCATAAAAAGAGGTTTTTTTTTTTTCCAGGCCAAATACTTACCTATACCAGTGGGATGGGAAAGAGATGTCTCTTGCTCACTGGTCGGCAGATAGCAAATCTGACCAATGGGGGCCTACCTGACCTGTGTCCCAGGAAGGAGCCCCTTCTTTGCTTACTTCAGATACTATTCTAATGCCAACCAGAGCCCAGGCTCTAGCCATCAAGGAGGGGAAATATGGTGAGAAATACCTCCTCCTGGCCCCTCTGCAAACAAATTCAGCTACTGTGACGGGAAGAAGTGATTAAAAAGTACTTTCATGGACTTTAATAACATCAAGTAAAGAATTTCACCTGCTAGTCACAGGCAGGGTGTGAGAGACTACAGTTAAGGTCTATCTGGATTTACATGACAGGATTTTTAGTTCAAGACTTGAATCTCAGCTGTTGAAAATTCACTCTCAGCTGAACTAAGAATTTAAGTGATTACTCAGAGAAAATTATTTTCTAATTAAAGAAAGGAATCAATTCCTTTGACCATTTCGAGTTAATTAGAAGTCCTTTCTGACTTCATAAAGTTAAAACTGGTTTCAACTTTTAAAAAACTGCCGAGATAGACAAAGGCCCTTATTAGAGGCCCTTTTTAGGATCTACATTTGGGGGTGGGGGGATAAAGAAGTGATCCCAAACATCTTTTGGAAAATAAAATTTATTTTAGGATGGCAGTAAGAAATACTATAGTGAGAAGAGACCAGACTCCAGAAGTAGCTGGATCTGAGATCTAATCCTGGCTCTGTCAGGCTCTAATAGTGGGGCCTTAGGCAAATTACTTCACCTCTCTGAATCACAGTGTCTCTATTCATGCAATGGGGATAATACCCCACAGGGCTGTTTTAAGGATTAAATGTGAAAGCTCCTAGCACAGTGCCTGGACCATCCACAGAAAGTGCTTAAGAAAGGGTGGCAGTAAGAATGGTGATGGGGAAATTCATAATATAAAAAGTGCCCTTTTTCTTATATTCACCTCACTGTACAAGTCTAGAGAATCAGGTCAGGGCAGTCTTAGCCAGGATGCAGCCAGTACGATTTCCTAACATTTTACTGATGGTGCAAGAAGACAATCCAAGATTACCCTTTCCCCCACAGAGTCTCAAAAATAAACTGCTGAGCTCCCCTCATTTAATCCACACCATGAGATGAGCCCGCAAGCTTCTTCCTCAAGTCCACCCCATTGTGCCCTGCGTTTGCATGTGGCCGTGTGCATGCTGGAACCGCTGGAGTCATTTCCCTGGAGATGCCTCTTGGCTTTGGTTACAGCCAGCCACGGGGCAGAGGTCAGCTGCAGGAGGGGGTGTTGCCAGGATGGGGAGGCCGAGGCAATTTCTACAGATGCCTGTGAACCCTGGGCCCAGTGGGGTGGGCAAGGGACAGACTGACAGCGGTAACTCTGAACTTCTTTGCCTTTGTGGGTTTAAGCCAGAGTCTTAATGTTATTTGAAGACAGTTTTTTTGTCTGTGAATATTTATAACAGTGTGAAAACTCCCAGACAGCTGGTAATGCATTTTGAAGTGTGCTAACAACACTGTATCAAACAGCCCTCTATTGATCACATCATACTTTTTTGTGGCCATGCATTTCATACATGGTGCTTATACATTTTGAATAAGAACTTCAAGTACCTTTTGCTTCAAGCGGTTTTTCACCTCTTTTATTCCCATTTTTGCATGATCTTTTGCCTGCATGAAAAATTAATTTAAGTTAAGATTCCCTTTCTGTTTCCAGCAGGGACTATGCTTGATTTTAGTCCATCGCGTATCACCTTCTCTGATTACTAGAAAAAGGAAGGAAAAACAGGATCATCAAGTCGAAAACATAATGGCTATGAAAACAAATACAACGTTAAAAGGTTTTTAAAAATATCCCTTAAAGAGGCTGCCGAGATTTTATTTTTTGCATTTTGATGGCACAGATTTTTTTTTTTCCTTCCGAAGTCCTTATGAAGCTTTCTATAATTATTTATTTCAGCAACCTGGTGACAGCTACCCATAAGAGGAGAGCAGCAGCTTTTCTGGATGCAAGATTCAGAATATCGGGGCAGAATTCAGATACCAGGGCAGAGCCTCAGGACAAATTTTCTGCCCAGGCTGAACGGCCTGAGCAGACACATTACTGGGTTTCTATAGTGCCATCTCCTAGATCTCATTTTGGCAGACGCCCTGGTTTTTATTTCATGTCATTTTAAATCCGTGTGGTTCAATTGGCAGCCATGCACCCCATTAAAATAACAAAGACTAACATAATTAAACAATGAAAATAAAACAAAACCATCCCACTTAAGTGGCTCAGAGTCAAATTAGCAAGCAAGAGAAATCACAAGAAAAAATACTTGAGGCTTGTAAAAGATGGAGTATCGGGAACTGAGGCGATTCTCCTATTTTCATTCTGTTGTGGGCATGGGTCTCACAGACAATGCACTTCCTATAGGGCAGTGATGAGAGATCATGACGGACAGGGAGAAAAATTACGGGGTGCATCCTGTGATGAACACTCTTCAGTAGCCTGCAAAGGAGCTGCTTTATTTTGATACCATAATGGGGATGCATGTCGGAAGGGTTTTCCAGGACACCCATTAGACAATGCCTCCGTGTCACAGGGAAGCAAGCATGGCGCAGGATGAATTTTAGATGCCCAGTCTACATTTTAAAAGTAAAACCAGATGCCTCCCATTTTCTATCATAGCAAATTTTAAATTAAAAATGTCACTGAAGTGATCATAAAACATCAAAGCTAAATAATTCTTCGGGCATTGAGAACCCCGGGCCCCTGAATCACTTCTGTAACACAGATCAGGTATGTGGAAGAGTCTCATGACAGTAGGAACAGATGTGTTTGGATCCTGTGACCGAGACAGTACTTACAAACTTATACACAGTCTTCATGGCCGGGTTTGCTTTCGTTTTTACGGTATTCAGAATAGCTCCGCTTCCTTTCTATAATAAAAACGTCAATTAGTAATCTGGACTGAAGATCTAGTAGGCCAACACCAATAAAAATCTCTTCTCTTTAACCAAATTAAGCAACATTTCAAGAGCAAGTAATTTAATTACAAAAAGAGGACTAGATGGTAATTGGTCCCAGGCAGTTAGGGTTACGGTGATAGTATTATCGTTATGGGTGGGTATTTGGAAAAGTTGGTTTTGGGATGAGGATGGATAACCATTCCTTGTGATAACTGAGGGGACTCTAAGCTCAGTATTTTGATTGGCACCTATTCCCTGGCTGGAAGGGAAGCTCATCAAGCTCTGTGGGGCAAGGGTTTCCCCATAATAATCTATAGCTTCTCCAGAAACTCTAGTTACCACAGACAATATTAAGGTAAGTTTAATAACAATGGAATGTACAGCTAACACCAAGCTGGGGTAGAGAAGTTGGGGCTTGATCAGCCAGGATTGTCTGGCTACTTTGGAACAGGCTTCCTGCAGCTGTGAGCCCTCCTTTCCTCACTACGGTTTTCTGTGTTGGTTTTTTTTCCGGTAATCATTCTGGTATGCTGCCTTCCTTAACATCTAAACCTTCAGAAAAGGAAGGAATAAATAGCTACAAATGTTCACTATGGCTTTAGTAGAAATCCTGAAATCCAGCCTACCGATTTCCCAGCTCCCCTTTCTAGGAAAGCAGTGGAGGATGGTGAGGAGGAGAGGCTTGCCCACTACATAATGAGCCAATGAGTGGATGTGAGGCGCAGATGCTTAGACCTGGTTTTTACTGATAGTTCTCTTTCCAAACACCAGTTTTCATTGTTTGTTCACGAATCTATTTTTCAGTCTTATTCTTCTAGACATTTCCTGAGGGCTCACTGTGTGGCTGTCCCACATTAGGCTCTGAAGCTACTGAGCCAAACAAGACCGGGTCTCTTTCTTCAAAGAGTTCCAGTCCACTGGGGGGTGCACCAGGGTGAGTAACTGCAAAATAAGGAACTAAGGGCTGTAACAGCTGTGTGCACAGAGCGTGTGGATACACAGACCTAGAAACAGTTCATTATTTGGAAGGCCTGGAAGGCCTTCAGAGGATGGAACATTTGACCTGAACCAGGAAGGATGACTAGGAGTTCATATGGGGGATAGAAAGGAAAAGAACATTCTAGGGACAGGGAAGACACATAAAAAACTGTTTTCTGGGAATAACAAGTGATTTAGAATGGCCAGAGCATAGTATATCAAGGGAGGAATGGCAAGTGAGGCTGAGGATCCAGATGGATCCAACTCATGAAGGGTCCAGAATGCCAGGCTAAGGGGACTACACTCTGGAGGGTTAATTAATCAAATGCATCCCATAGTCAGATCTGTGGTGGTTTGGGAAGGCACTTCCAACTGAGATGTGGAAAAGAGATTCGAATAGAGAGAGACTGGAGAAACTGGTGGGTTATTTAAAAGAATAAGATAGAGTCATGTAATTGTTGGGTCTAACTTTTAGCACAATTTTGCTAACTGCCCGCATTAGAAATATGGAGCTTTAATTAAAAACATTACAGTTTGACCTAGAAAGCATTCTACGTTGTAGGACAATATGAAATTTTCATCCACTCATTTATTCCATACTGCTTTTCAAAATTACTCAGGATCCTATTTAAATTGGTCCTTTGGAGTATTAAAACTCCCTTTATCAATCAATCAACAAATTTGTATTGCTTGTCTATGATTTGCCAAGTGCTGTGTTTGGCCATTCAAGAAGAACAAAAGCCTTTCATGGAGGAATTGCTGACTCTTGGCCAGCTGCAGCCACTTCCAAGGGACCCACCTTGGCAGCGGCACACCTGGCTACAGGCAAGTGAGAACACTTGTCACATGGAGTTGTCTGTTTACGTGCCCTCCTTTCCAAGAAGGCAGGAGCTCTATGGGACAGGGCCTGTGTCCTGCCCCCCACTGTATCCCCAGGACCCAGCACGGCACCCTGCACACAGTCCGCCTTCAGTACATACTTACTGAGAAGTCAACAGAACAGAAAGGCAAGGATTTGAATTCTTTCGTGATTTTTGAAGTCCTAAGTACCTGGCTCCTGACACAAGAAACTGTTTACAAAGACTGAGAGGGGATGGAAAAAATCCCTCAGTGATGTGTTTTACAGCTTCCCAATATTTGCTGTGAGAAATATTGCGGGGCAGCAAGAGGAACACATTTGTGGTTTTCCCATGCTCACTACAATTGCACTGGCCCTAGAAGATGACCCCCAGAAATGCTCTAATACAACATCCTATTCAACAGGCCTTGACTAGCTTCCGAAGACAAGAAAGCTTCTCCTGCCTTAAAATTGACGGCTCTGGACAGACTCCTCCTTGTCTCAAACTAGCATGAGAATGACCTGGCTTTAAAAACAAAAGCAGCTACAGCTGACGGAATGGAGTGTTCTGGGCCTAATGACAACGTTGTGGGTGCAGGGGAAGCAGAGGGCTGCCAGGAGAGTAAGAGGAGGCCCTGGTGACGCTGAATGGATGCATACTTACCCGAACCGTGGAGAGCCACTGATGGTACAGTTTGTCACTGCCTGGGGGAAGAGAAATCAGAGAAGCTGTTATTTCAAGAATAATTTGCCCTCGGGAATTTCTCCAGTTATTTTTAGGAATATAGGGCTTGAAAAGTTTAAACTCTAGAGAATCACACGAAGATTCCCATGGCCCACTTCCGGAAAGAGACAGCAGTGAGTCGCTGCCGCCGGGTATCATTCTCAAACAGAGATCTCATCATGCCATTACCCTGCCTTCAAACCTTCAAAATCCTCCCCATTGCCTACTGGGTAAAGGTCCTGCCTCTCTTCTTGGCATCACTCATCCTGTGCCTCACCATCTTGTACTACTATCCTGGACTACCTTATGCTCCAACCATGAGGAACTCCCCAGGTTCTCTAAACACAACTTCTCTCAGTCCTCCATGCCTTTGCAAGTGCTGTTCCCTTTGCCTGGTCACTATTCCCTACTTTCTCTTAGTAACCACAACAGCTAGCTCAGACATCAACTGTAAGCTTCACCTTACTCCTTCCTCTGAACAGCCTTCTAGAATAGGTAGGAGCCATTTAGAATCCATGTTCCTTGAAGTACTGTGTGCCACCCCAGGGCAGGGACCACAGGGCTGTGTGTCCCAGAGTGAGCAAATTGCTGGACACAAACTTGACCCTCAATACATTTGAATGGAAAGAAAGAGGCGGTGTTGGTGGTGAACTCTGTTCATTTTATCCAGTGGCAGCTTTTCTAGAAGCTCTGAATGACTTAAATAAGTCCAGCAACTCATTAAGCTCATTTCTTCTCAGCACTCAAACCCTGTCTCCTTTGTGAAGCTATCACATCAGGCAGTGAGAATTCTAACCACACAAAGGACCTGCTTTTACCTCTTTTCCTGCAGTGGTTTAATTTCTGTTTGTCTTTTATTATGCATCTCTCTCTCTCACCAGACTATAAGTTCCTTGAGGGCAAAACTGGCTCTTCCATTTCTCACGCCACAGGGCTCTGGACACAGTAGGTGTTCAGGAAATGCTTATCCATGATCTGCTATTACTATCAGCAGACTGGAAGTGACTGTGGAGTCAGCAGGAAAGAACACTGGCTTTATTAATTAATTGTGCTTTCTTGGCAGCATAGGCTGGTCAGGCCTGAAAAAGGAATTTATAGGTGGACACTGTGCCTGGCTCTAGGACCTCATGAATCCCTGGTTGGCTTATCAGAATGGTCTGGGCCAGGGCCATGCCCGGCAACAGGGGGAGGCCAGTGGCATGATTATTAGTATTTTGCATCTGGTTTTGACTTTGCTGCCATCACTGGGACTATGAGATTCAGAACAAAGGCCAGATTGGGACTCAGGAGGCAGGGTCAGCCAATAACATCTCTCTGGGCCTCAGATGCCTCTTCTGAAGAATGAAAGGACAGTGCTTTAGTTTTAAAGCGCCACAAGAGAGCACAGGCACTCTGCAATGGTTTATCATGTCTTGAAGAAACATTTACCAAACACTGACTCTATGCCAGGGACTGTCCTGGGTGCCTGTAACAACTTTTCCTCATGGACTCTGAATCCCAACAGGAATCTCATGAGGTAGGCAATGTTACTGTCAGTGCATAGATAGTAAAACTTCAGCTAAAAGAAGCGAAATGACTCAACAAAGGCCTCACAGCCAGTAAGAAGCAGAGTCCTGATTCAACTTCAAATCTCCTAATTCACTACCTTAAGTGCTCTCCAAGGCATAGTGTTGGCTACTATGTTTAACTAGACTGTCTATCCAGGGGAAGTAACTGACCACAGGGCAGAGGATTTCATATGGCTCAGTATGCATTTTGTCAGAAAACAAAGAGGAATTAACATTTCAAGGCCAAGGATGAAATCAGTCTCTCCATAACCACTTCTTTTGAAACAAGAAGTCAAAGTCACTGCCACTCCTTGTCGAACATATCCTAATCCACAGCAGCCCACTGCCTAGAAAGGAAAACCACAGGCTTCTCACCAGCATACTCGCCCATGTTGATCTCCTCTTCAAAAACATCACTGAAACCTTCACCAGAATTAAGCAGGTCTAATCGACCATCAATAAACTATAGAAAAAGCACAAAAGCACAAGAGTTTGTACAAAGAAATAGAAAACAACAACAACAAAACAAAACCATTCCACTGGGCACCTTACTATAGGACCAAAGAACAACCAGGTGTTCAAGATGGGAAAGGTCTTTGAAACTGTGTGTAAGTTTCTAAAAAATGGGTTGTGTGTTTATACTTGTAAAACCCCACGATGTATTTGCTAAGGGTCTGTTTAGTTGCTGACCACCCTCCTCACTCAATCTCCCTTCTCAGCTCATGAGCCTCTTGAGACTGGGGCCTGGGTGCCCTTCACGCCTGCAGCTCAGTGATTAGCATGCAGACGGCTGCAGAAATCCCCACCAGGGATCCAGACACAGGCCAAGCCATGCTGGCACTCAGGAGGGCGGAGCACCTGTTTGAAGAGCTGCAGCTGTGTGGCATTCTGCAGGAACTGCCTCATGGCTCCGGAACGATAGTGGGACACGAAGGCTTCCTCACAGAAGGTGATTGGCTCCTCCTGGGAAATGGAGATAGGGAAGAGGAGGGTCAGAGATACCAAGTGGGAGCCACCAGTTCTTAAACAGTATCATTTTCCTAGTGAAGTGGCATTATCACAATATCATTCCATTCTATGGATGAGGAAACTTTCAGAGAGGAAGTGGTGTTGCCCAAAGTCACAGCTGGTAGGAGGCAGGGCTGGGCCCTGAATGTCAGGTTCCAAACGGCACACCTCTTCCATATTAGCCACAGTTAGACCCACACAGAACGTTAGTGCTGCGTGCCTGCCAAGGTAACGACTTCCAAACTTTTCAGAGTGGAACTGTTTATTCAGCGAAAACCTTATGTAGAAGGAGCCCTGCTACAAAGAGCTGGGTGATAGCTGTGCTCTCCTTGTTTGATGGCCTTTCCCCCACCCCACCTTTGAAAACCATTAACACGATGATTATTTATTTATTTATTTATTTATTTATTTTTACCGGGAGGTCCTGGGGATCGAACTCAAGTCCCTCCATATGGGAGACGGACGCCCAACCATTTGAGCCACATCCGTCCCCCAACACAGTGATCTTAACCAATAGCAAACTATAATCTTAAAACAACTATTTATTTTAAAAAGCAAGGATGATCAAAAATAAAATTTACCATTCGGTCAATTTTGTGTTTATGTTTTTTGGTAAGGAAGCTTGCTTTTACCAAACTACGTTTTATGAGTCAAGAAAGTAATACCCTAAGCTTAAAAACAAAATCCGATCCTTGTATAGTCAACATTTCAATCCTTTGAATGTATGCAGAGGGTTCATCTACATAAACAAGTCTTTACTTTCAGCTGTGTATTCTCAATTCTGAAAGATTAGACTTGTGTATCTTGAATTAAAGTTACCTCACCCACCCCCGGCAGTTGGAGATTATTTTATGAATCCCAAAGAGAAAGATTATGTTTGTAAACTAATCCATTCCTGTGGGTGTGAGACCTATTTGACTGGATTTGTCAGTGAGGTGTTATTCATGTTGAGTCTCTGCCCTCTTGCTGGGTCTGACATAAAGGGAGACACAGAAACTCAGACAGACAGAGGTAAAAGGGAGCCGGCATATTTGATTCTGCAATGTGAGAGAGAGGATGGCTTAAGCACAAAGCCCCCAGGAGGCTGGGCCCAACGGAGCAGCTCAAGAGGAGACCAGCCCTGCTATATGCCTGATAGCTCATAGCTGAACTTAGCAAGAGAGTAGACCAGCCAAGGCTGATATAGGAGGCCCGAAAGAGACAAGCCCTATGCCTGGGTGCTCAAAGTTGAGCTCTGAGAGATGGTAATTCTGTACACTAATGACTCCTGATAAACATCAGCTCAGACATCTTTCCAGAACTCCAAACCCATGGGTCGCAATCTCCACCTGGAGAGCCTATTGGTACCTCAAGAACCAAATGGCCCAAACTCCAAATTATTATCCCACCTGGACTATACTCTTAAATATGTTTTTCTTTCTATTTCTTTTTTTAGTGTGATCATTGTCCATAGTTAACCACAGTAGAACTATCAGACTTCCCAAGTCCTTTCCATCTTACCTGTGAAATGTCTCATGTTTACCCCCTTGCTCTCCATCCCACCACCTTGATGCAGATTTGGATTACAACAATATTGATTAGTTCACTATTTAACTACAATGTCCCTCTCCTGTCTCATTCCTCCCAGTCTACTCCAATTCTGGCCACAGTGATGTCTAAAATGCAAATTGGCTCACATTACCATCCTACTCAAGAAGGTTGATGGCACATGTATTATATCTCTGTGCTTCTTTGATTAATGGCTGTTTCTTCCATTAAACTGTAAGCCCCATGTGCAGGGCAGGAACAGTGCCCGGTTTGTTCAACATTGTATCTCTAGCAGCGGGTAGGGCACACACAAGAGGTTCTGTGTGGAAGAGGAAAGAAATGGTCCTAGCTCTTCAGCTGGGCAGACAATCCCTTCTTAGGCTGGCCCAGCTTTCATTTCCAGAGTCCTTTTTTGTCACTTTCCCTTTCCTTCCCCACGTGCCTATACTCATACTCTGTGCCCTTTTCCCTTCCCTTCCCTTGCTTCTGTCTGGAGTGTCCTCTGGGCGGCAGTCACTTGTTACCAGCTCAGAGCCCTCACAGTGCCTCATGTACCCCTGGATGTTGGGGTGATCGGGTTACCAGTGTCCTCTGTGACCAGGAGCTCAAGAGGACAGAGATCCTGCTGGACTCATCTCTACACTCTCCGGGAACAGCACAGAGCTCGACATCCAGCTAGAGCTCAGGGATGTTGGGTGAAGAACCACAGAATGAGCCCAGAGGTCTCGGCATGGTTGAGACACCACTCAGCCTGACTACTGAGGGGTCTCAGAGCACGATGCCAGGTGAGCGACATTTGTGTCCAGGGAGTTTAGAGCTGCTCAGAGGAAATGCTCCTTGGAGTGGTAAGCATTCACTCCTGCAGCTTTGGCCAGCATTGCCGAGAAGAAATCTGTGGAGGGCCCAATAAATTCAAGAGAGTTTGAAGGCAAATTTGTATGTAAGAGTAGGCTGAGGCAAGATTTAGCTGAAGGAGAGCAAAAAGAATCTCATCTTTTGGGAGACACAAAGAATCTTGGGCGTATTATTTACTTACTGGAGATGATACCCCCCGGATCAGATATTAAAGGGCAGGGGCAGGGATGGGAAAGCTTCAGGGTAAATGTGACAATGGGGGCTTTTTCTGAAAAGAGCTTGAAAAACATTGGGAGAAGTGTCAGACATGCAAATATTACCACACGGTGTAGTGCCACTGGGGTGGGATAGGGGACACAACGCCCCTAGGAAACCGAAGAGGAAAGGACTCAGCCTCCCAGGGTGGGAAGGGTCAGAAAATGTGATCAGAAGTGGGCACATTTCAGATGAGCCTGGACGGGTGAATAGGAGTTAGGCGACTAAAACGCCATCTGTTCAGGGCCCAATTATTCTATCCTAATCCTGCTGACAGGCAGTGACATTGTCACCCAGAGTCATGTGTAAAGAAGGTCTGAATAGAAACAGGCACAGAGGGCTCTTTCCCCTGGAGGTCCTCACCTTCTAAGAAAACGACAATAATCACCGTTCACCTAATCCGATCACATGTTCTGTGCCAGGCACTGTGTTAAATACTTCACAACTCTTTTTATCATTTTGATAATCTTAATGAAGTAGGAATTACACTCAAATTTTACGGAAGAATGACCGAGGTATGTAACTTGCTGTATTAGTCAGGGTTTTCTAGGGAACAGATTCAACAGGAGATATCTGTAAATAGTATGAGATTTTATAAGAGTCTCTCATGCGACCGTGGGGATGCACAAGTCCAGGTACCGCAGGCAGGCTGCAAACCAGGAGCTCCAATGAAAGTCCAATGAAGGTCCTTGATGAATTTCCAGGAGACATTGGCTGTCCAAAGATGAGCTGGGAAATTCTCTCTGAATGCTGAAATCACCTCCCTTTTTAAGGCATTCAACTGATTGGATAAAATGTCACTCACTGCTGATGGCAATCTCCCTGGTTGATCATAGATGTAATCAGCCATCTAGGCAGTAAACTAACTGATGACTAAAGTCCATAAATGTCCTTGTATTACAATTAGCCCAGTGCTTGCTTGACCAAACAACTGGGCAGTTACCTGGCTGAGTTGACAGATTAGCCTAACCAGCACACTTGCCCAAGGTCACACTATTGGTAAAAGATAGAGTCAGGGTTTAAAAGCTGGTAGATTCCAAAGCTCAGCTTTCACCATCATGCACATGGTCTACTGTAGACCAACTTTTCTTTGAGGCCTCAATTCTGTTTACCTGTGGGGCATCTGCTGGAAAATAAGAGTGCTCTAAAAATTTGGAACACCTCAGGTGTTCTTCTGGTGGACAATGAAAGCACGAACCACACAAAGAAACAGTTCCAGGAGTAAGCAAGCCACTGTGAAGGCTCTCTTGGCCATAGACCCAGCATGACGATACCAAACCATTTCCCCCACTTTATCCATCCCCATTCCTACAGTTGAAACGGCCATCCCCACTCCACTCTCTGCAGAGGAGAGGAGTAGTAAGACAAGGTGTCTTGTTAATTCCCTCCTTTGGAAGAAGTGCTGATTTAGTTCTCAGGCTGATTAAACCTTTTGTCTTCTTAAGTGATATTCTAGGATCTGGGGCTACTGGCTGATGATAATTTAGGGAATTTAGGCTGTGAGTATTCAAGCTAAAATTGCATTAGTTGTGTTTTCCCATTAGTTGGGTTATGACCCGAAGGACAGTAAAACACAGCTGCTTAACCTTATCAAGAACTTGGTTAAAAAAGATAAGTTTTATGCCAGATTATCTTCTTGACATATGAAATCAACTGAAAACTCCATCACTAATGAGTTGAGTCTTTGTTAACAGGTGAAATGGTGATTCCAAAGGTTTTTGATACTTCTAGAAATAAATGGCTTTATCCACAGCATTGTGGGTACTGGCATAAAAATAAAATTGCCCACCAGACTCTTCAGCAACTTTTTTTGTTCTGTTGACTCATACTTAAAGGTTTAAATCCTTAGTTACCTTTACAAATTTAATTTTTATAAAAAATGTATGTGAATATTTACTCTGCGATTCTAAGAAAAAAGGAGTCATCCACTCTTTACGGATCTTGCTTACAATTTAAAAATAACAATTTTGGAAGATTCATCCACTCAAACTTTCTAAAGCACTGATTATGTGCCAGGCTTTGTGTTAGGGGAATACAAAGATGAATAAAATATAGTTCCTAAAAATTATCACTGAATGAGGGACAGGGAGTGGATGAAGGTAGACATTGCAAGAGGAATGGCAGAATGTTGATGGTTGTGGAAAGGGGGCCATAATATTCATTCCTGTGTTTATACAAATTTGAGATTTTCCATAAATAGTGAAAAAGACAATTACAGTTCTTGTTCTTGAGGAATCTAGTCTAGTTCAGGAAACAAATAACTACAGTACAGCGGGACAACTGACACACCAGAGAGTTGTTTGTCTTTTTTTTTTTTTCCTGGTAAAGGCACCTTTAAAAACACAATTTTTCTCCCCTTTGGTATCCATTTAAGCTCACACAACTCGGTGGAGAGAGAACATGTCTTAAAGACCTGGGCTTGCACCTTGACTCTGACAAGTACCAGCTATATGGTCTTAGGTGACTACACTTGTCTTTCCTTCTCTGTGCCAATTACACAATGCCAGCCCATCTTGCAGGGTTATAAGAAGATTAAAAGTGAAGTTACTTGCAGAGCACCTTTCACAGTTCCTTTCACAAAACCACATAGGTTTTGAACAAGTGTTTTCCTTGAGAGCACAGATTGTGACTTACGAGGGCTGGCTACATAATTTATGGGTCTCTGTGCAAAATAATATGTGGAAATGCCTTGTTTCAAAAGCAGGGAAAAAAATGTCCTTTAAGTATAAAAGTACCACACTAAAACCTGAAGCTTTTTTCTTTCTTTCTCGATCTCTTTCTAGACTTGTCATGGTGCTTTTGTTTACTGTTTAATGCTGTTCAAAGTAAAGAAAAAATTAAAATTTAAATCAGCATGAATTTTACTGTTCAACTTTATATTGTGCAATACCAGTTTTAAATGCAAATGTAAGAGCGTTTAACTCATATGTATAATTTTATTTCATACCTTGCAGATACACATATATTTTGTTTTTACCAGATGGTGGAAATGCTATACAAAACTAACAGACTGTTTTTATTTCACTCCTTGATAGGAGAAAGGAAAAGGAATTACGGTTGCTCGAGATTTTCCTTTCCTTCCATGTCATGATTTCCAGAATAAGTGGTCAGCTACTACAGGGAAATAACACAAATAAAGAAAGGATCTGATAGGTTTCCTTGGTCCTTCGTATTTATTAGAACAACACTGCCTGCTTTCTGTGTTTGAAACAAGTTCCTGCTCTAAGGGAAAGTGTGGCCTCTCTGGGCTGTGAGTGCCTCCACTCACTCAGTCGTAAGACATGCACACTTTGCCTTGCGCTCACGTGCAGTCTTGCTGAACTCCCAAGCATCATGGTCCATCAGAATTCGGTACTCATGGAACACTGTGAAGTTATAAGCAATTGGGTTGGCAAGGAACCAGGGAGGACATGCATCTTGTGCATATCTCCTCTGCGCACGTGCATACCCCAATGTCCCATTGGATTTCACTCACAAAACACAGGTTTAAAGATATAATTATTATGAATTTCAAGATGGTGACAGCAGAGCATTAAACCAAGCATGGGGCCCTGTGTGACTGCACAGGTCACATGCCTGTGAGACTGGGCCGGGTCTCACAATTCTTTTCTACCCTCTCTTCACAGGTTAAATATTCAGTAGGTAAACCAGTCAGTAAACTCTGTCACTCTGACTAGGTAGGGTAGAACGGCTGCAGGGATTTCTAAACTCCTGAGCTCAAGGCTCTTCAAGACCTTGACTTTTTTTTGCTTATGACAACCTGTCCACCTCGTCCACATACTCACCTCCTCCTCTAGAAATTCTGCACTGTCCACCACACCCCAACCACGTCACATACCCCACTGTCCTCTGGTTTCCTTCTTCATGTTACCTCCTTGTGAGAACTTTACGTGACACCTTCAGATAAAGTGGCTCCACATCCATCAGTATTACCTGTGCACAGGCCAGTTCCTCCGTCACCACCATCTCCAAGAGGGCAGGCTCTGACCGACTCAGTTGCTTCCCTGGCCTCAGTAGATATCGGCCTAATCACTCCAGGAGGAGGCCAATGGGGGAAGGGGACACATACCTGGGTTCTGGTCCCCTTGCTGCCCTCGTGTTTCACCATGGGCAAATGACTGTGCCTTTCAGATCCTCATTCCCACCACCTGTAACATGGGTAGAACACTACCTGCCTTGTGGCATTGTCAGGGCTCTTAACGGGGGAGTGAGAAGGTGGAGGTTAGTAGTTCTCAACCTTGGCTGTGCATGAGAACCACTGGGGTGCTTTTAAAAACCCAAATGCCTGAGTCACAGTAGTTTCTAAAACTTCCCAGATGAATCCAAGATAGCCAAGGCTGAGAACCACTGGTGTAGGTGAAGGTGACTAGCACAGCCCCTAGACAAATCAGTGTTGGCTTTTTAAAACTTAAGAATAAAGAAGTAGAATAAGTAAAGCAGAGGAATCTTGTCTCATCTATCACCAGCAGTCCCTTCTAGTTTGGATTTGGTGTAAATACTTCCAAATTCTTAAGGTACGTCATTGGCCACAGTGCGACATAGTTGAGCACATTGCCCTGAAGCCTGAGAGGTGCTTTTATTTCCTCGCCCAGAGAAGCCAACACCGCCCTCACCCACCTGGTGCCCTGGGCCTCAGCATCACTTCCAGAGCTGAGAGGGAGAGGGTGAGGCTGTGTTGGCCTGAAGGGTTTTTCCTTACAGCATCAGATGTGGCTGCTGCCAAGGAGGCAGGATGAATGCCTAGGCCCAGACAATGCAGAAAAGGTGTAGTGTGGTGACTGGCCTAGAGGAGGCCAAATTCTTATTTACTTATGTCAGGGAAGGAGGGAGGGAGAGCTGGAACAGCAAGATTAGATGACAATAATTTCAGGGTAGTCAGAAGCAGGCATGAGTGTAGGGGAAGGGAGCCAAAGTCAGCTGAGCACTTGCTCTGGCCCAAAAACCTGGCATGCTTGTCCTCACCGACTCCTCGCCAGAACTCTAAGATGTTCATAAATGATTCCTATTTTACAGAGGAGAAAAGGAGACTCACCAGATGACACATTTTGCCCGAGGTCCCAGAGCTTGTGGGTCTGAATGATCCCTGAGCCTGAGCAAGTTCTTTCCCCACCCCCAGAGGTATAACACGGTACACATTTGAGCACCTGTGCTCCCAGCAATCCGAGTCCCAAGAGGGTGACCTTGGCAAGGTGGACTGCTGCCCCACCACAGTCGAATGGCTCTGGCAGGACTGGGATAGCAGGACCGAGACAGCTTTCTGAACCATTTGTGTAGTAGCCCAGGCACCCCGGGGACAGACTCCCAACCTGGCCCCTGTCACTCTAACAAGTCCTAAATGAAGAACCAATGTCTAACCATGAAGCCCACTGTTAGGATGATTTAAGTTAGGGGAGTCATGGGTGTCTGACAAGAGCTACTCTGATGATTTTCAGGGACAGGAACAGTGGACTGACAGTATTTGCCCATTCTGGCCAGCCGCTCCAGTATTGACAGAAGCCCCCACACGCACTTGCTATATTACAGTAAAGACATTCCAATCACAGGCGTGTGGCCCACGCCTCGGCTCCCCTGTGCCAGCAGTCCCATCCTTCTACATTAACCAAGACAAACAGGGAGAAGTCAGGAAATTCTGATTAGTGCAGGCACGGCAGATGAGATGGAAGGCCTGTGGAAGCCGAGGGGACACAATGAAGTTGGTCTTCACGCATACTAGCTTAAGATTTTCTTTCCATAAGAAATGCAGATGGGAAGCAGCTCTAAAAAGAAAGCAGGTGCAGTGATTAAAAACAGATACCACTGACTGAGCACTGACCCTGGGCTAGGTGGCTTTACATACATTATCTCACTTATTCTCCTTATTCCCATGAAGTAGGTGTTGTTATGATCTCCATTTTACAGGTAAAGAAATTGAGGCTCAGAAAAGGAAGCCATTTGTCTAAGGTCACAGAGCTGGTCAATGACAGAGCCAGAGTTGGAAGCAAAAACTCTGTCTTACCCCGGGGCTCATGCAACACAATATTATTTCTCCTTGCTTACAAGATACAATTGCAAGATAGTATTTGACATATCAGCCACCACCTGGGGTTACTCTAGTAGTGATTCAAAGAGATGGATTTCAGTGTGGTGATGAAGACAGTGGGCTTTGAGAGAAACAAGTGTGAGTTTTGACTCCCTCACTTCCTTGTGAAAGCCAGCTCACCTCCTGGAGCCTCTGTCTTCTTACCTATAAGATGGAAATAATAACTTTGACCTCATGCTGTAAGCATTCAACAACTCTCTGTTGCTAAGTCCAGAAAGCAGTGGCTGGCTCTGAGAGAGCATTCATGTGAGAGAGCTAGGTATCCAAGGGCTGCAGCAGAGCCACAGCTCTCTCCCAGGTACAGAAACCAAATGGGGGACAAGCTATATCTCAATACCAGACACCTCCTGGCTCAACATGTGGGCATATATGTCAAAGTATGCTGGCCACTGAAAGACAGATTCCGGTTTTTAACATAATGTCTGTTACATTCTCAAGTTCAAAGATAAGATGTGGCAAACTGATTACAGATGAGGATTTCAGTTTCCTGAGAGCGAGGAGAACACAGAGAGAGCATACTGAAGAGAGTATGAGCTTTGAGGGCCTGGTGGACCCCTGGGAGAAATGTAAATCAACCTGAAAAGTGATAAATAAGAGGACCAACATTAGCTGTGTCAATGGGAATAGGGGATTAACGGATCAAAAGGCAAAGCGACATGGAGAAGAACAAATTAATCTGGAGAGATGACAAACCCCAACCCTCTACCTGAAGTGAGAAGAAAGACCTCACTAAAAATATGCTGTCCACCAGGACCTTGGTGACACATCCCTCACCTGGGTTCCTTCACAGCATTTCCCCCTTATTTATTATCAGCTCCTCTCCTGAATGTCAGCCTCTTGAAGGCAGGGACCTTGTTCAGTTGTTTACTGCTGACTCTCCAGCACCTGGCATGGGGCTTCAGAAGTAAATTTTTAGTCAATGACCAAATTGTGAAGTGAAAGAACACGAGAAGAAGAGTCAAAACACCTGCCTTGGCCTTAACTCCCTTTCCTTCTCTAGGCCTCCATTTCTTCATCTATAAAATGGGAAGGTGCTTTCTAATGCTAATGTGTTGTTTGTAGACATTGGAAAAGCCTTTCTCTATGAGGTCTTCCATGGCTCCTCACAGAGAAACATGTCATGATGCAAAGCTCTCCACACCAAGACAAAGAACACAGTGGGAATGTTGGCTGTGCTACTTACCACCTGCCACTTACCACCACCACGGTAACTATTTGTGGTTGAAGGTTAGAGCCTCATAACACCCCTATTAAGAGGTTCTTTATTATTATTTTACAGACTAGAACACAGAGGCTGAGGTAGGAGAAGTGACTTGCCCAAGGTCACAGAGCTGGGAAGAGCCAGACTGACACCTGAAGTCAGTTCTGTCTGCGTCAAAGCCCAGGTTTTTCCCATGACATCCCAGGCCTCTGAGCGTGCTCAGTTGCCCAAACATTTTTCCTCTGGATTTCTGGGAGTGAATCTGAGATACAGCATATAATTTTCCTCACAAAAATATCCTTTTCCATGTACTGCACCCCCAGTCTAAGGAGTCCAGAGTGTCTGGATGTGGACTGTGCATTACCCGGGGTCTTGAAAGACAGGCTTGGTGTAGCTCAGAGTTCCATGAAAAGCAAGTGAATCCCTCTGAGCCTCATGCTTTTCATCTGTAAATTGGGGATAAGACCTACTTCCTGTTGTGAGGTTTAAAATGATACAGTGTTTATCAAGGTGCTAATACTGAGTAGGACACAGCAGGTGCTCAATGGAGGTCAAGGTCCCTCACTCCTCTTTTCAGATGCCCTTTGAGAGCTGGGTGTTGCACCTGGTGTGGAATCTTCTGCACCTTTCATTCAACAAACACCTGTGACTGGAGTGTGGAGGGAGCACAGACAGGGTGACTCTGTCAGGTGGAGTGGGGTCCGAGAAAGGCTATACGGAGGAAAAGGGGATAAAAAAGCGAAGCCTCCAAAGAGGAGCACACTTGCTAGATGGAAAGGTGGGAGGAGAGCAGGAGCAGAGGAACTGGGCCAAGACAAGGCCAGGGCTGCTGGTGTACTACAAGGAACTGGCATTGCTGATATTTGAGGGGCACGTCATAGAGGGAATGAGTATGGGAGATGCTGATTCTCTCCTCCCTCATCTGGGGGCATCCTCCCTGAACATCAGAGATCCAAGAACTGTTAGATGCTGCACCCTCAGAATACACAACTGTCGAGAAAGACCCCAAAATAATTACTCAGCATGTCCTGGCTCTCACCTGAGCATTCCCTACCCAGTGGGGAACTGAGCCTCGCATATCCAGGGGAACAGACTGCATTCACAAGGAAACCTGCTGAAGGGGCTTAATTACCCTGAGCCACATCCTCCAGTCCAGCCCCTATTGGCCAGGCTGCTCAGCAGCCAGCAGGTCTCCCCTTCTCAAGGTCTGCACTTCCTGCAGAACCAAGTCGGGTACGGAGTTGGAGAGAAGCCCTGCAGGGTGCCACCCCTGCCCACCTTGCCAACAGCAGCTCCTTGCCTCCCCCAAACACCCTGCGTTCCTGTAATGTAACATGGAGCTGTACATCATTCTCTAGATGGGGCAGTGAGTCTCATCTTTGCATGTCCTCTGCCAAGGTTTCTGCTTTCTCAGGCTCTTCCCAGTGTAACTCAGGGACAGCTGCCCTGGAAACTCCCCTGGGCCTTCTCCCTGCCTTGGGATGGGTTAGGTCCCTCCCCTGGGTTCCCACATCTCCTGTAGCATTTATTGCCATTGCCTGGTTACCCTCGGTGGACTCCTCAGCATGGGTGGTGTCTCATTTATCTCTGCCTCTCCGGTTCCTAGCACAGCACCTGGGCCAGAGCAGGCACTCGGATGCTTGTTGAGTGAAACGGCCCACTGCAGCCCGGCAACACGAATATTTTGAAGAAAGAGGCAAACAGGGTGGAGAGCAAGACAAATTGAGTGGGGATGTGAGGATGGGGGTTAGAAAGAGAGAGGGAGGGAGGGAGAAAAAAAGAGAGTATGTGGTGTGTGTGCGTGGAGGGGCAGGGTAAGGATGAGGGAGGCCGGGAGCACCATCTAATTAGACCACATGTGCAGTGCAGCATCTGGCTCAAAGCGCAGCAGTTTACACAGCTCCCGGAGTTGTCGTGGAGACAACCACATGACCAGCCTGGAGCTGAGACTCAGGGGCAGCAATCCAGATGCACTCCTAACATATTCTGACAGAGAGCAGATGGGCAGCTATTTGCACGGCCAAAAAATGCCAACTCCGCTCCCCTCCAGACCTGCGTGCCCTCACTGATCATTTTCATCTTGTAAAGTCATTCTTGGCTGCCCTGAAACCACTAGTTCCTCTCGTGTTGGAATCAGTGTGAAAAGCTGCTATTTTTGTAGTTCCCCAGCCATCACAACTTCTAGCCTGCTCCTGTGGGTGAGGAAATGTCACCACCTTGAATGAAGGGGTCCCCGACGGCCAAGCTCCACCGCCACCCCCCCTCCCCATCTCTTTCGATTAAAAGCGTCCAGATTCCTCACTCTTTAGGCCCCACTGAACAGATCCAGGCCTGGCAGCCGTGATCTGCAGGGTGTGGGGAGAACACGGGCTTCGGTGGCCAAGCTCCTGCTCCACAGTGTTTTGTCTTGGGCATGCACTTGGCTTCTTTAAGCTCAGTTTACCTGTCTGTAAAGTGGAATCCATCACACCTTCTTTCACAAGATTATTACAAGGATTAAGTTAAATAATTTTGGAAGGGCCCAGAAAATTCCAAAACCACCTATAAATGTTAGTTTTTATTATAATGGTAATTTTCTACGAGGATAAAAATCCTCAACAATTTCAAGCAGAAAGTTCACATCAGCTAAGTAGCAAGAAAATGATCAAACCTCTGTATGCAATTACACTTTATTGCCCACATGTATGGCAAATGACTGTCATTAATGTCTTCAATGTGGTGGAAAAATCTCTGGCTTTGGAGAATCAGGTTTGAATTGTGGCTCTGACGCTTACTAGCAGTGTAATTTTGATCAAGCACTCTTTTGAATCTCTGTTTCTTTATCTATAAAATGGGAATCATCCTTCTTGTCTTCCATGACAGTGGTGAGAGTTAACTGGGACAATATATGTAAACTGCCTTGCACATAGTAGGCACTCAATAAATGTTAGTTCCATTTCCCTTCTCCCTGTTCATTTAACTGAATCAAATAGGACCAAGATTAAGGTTGAGAAAAAGTACGGTGAAAAATGTGGGTTCAGCTAGACCTGGTTCGAATCCTGCTTACTGGCTGTGCACCCTAAGGGAGGGATTCAGCTTTCTCAGTACCTCGATTTCCTCTTCTGGAAAAGGGAGGGATAATAACAGGATAACAACTTGGGACCTAATTCGTCACACTGTTGTGAGGTTTACAGGAACACAAAGCAGTTAGCATTCAATAATTGGTTGTCACTATTATCCTCCTTACCCTTACCTTTTGGGAAATGTTATACCTTTTATGTGGGTCTAGCCTGGGGCACAGACAGCACATTGTTGCAAGAGAAATGTGTTTTATTTTTTGATGTCTGGGAAGTGAAGTGAAGTGATGATCCCCACTGGTGGTGTGGGCCGCTCAGGTGTGCACCAGGACGGTCATCCGGCCAAAGGCCCCTGGCCTGCTGCCTGAGTGGCATGTGGGGCTGGCTGGGACAGGTGCAGGGAGGCTTATTTATAAAGCACCACAGGGGGTCCTGCTGCCGCGCTCACGCCTGCAGTCGCAGGTGTGGGGAAGGCCTGGCTAAAAATATTGTTAACGTGGGTTTAATGCCTCCCAGCAGAGACTAATGATTGTTTTAAGTAAATATTAATTATAAGAGTCACCCAGATAGTGCTGGAGTAGTATGAATGTTCCTCTATCTACATATGTAGGTGAAGTAATCATTTGGGGAGACAACTTCTTACATGACTTCTCTAGGGAGCCAGCAGACTCTAAATATTTGGAGGATTCCTGTTAAGAAGTTTGGTTAGTGTCTTAGTATGCAAGATAGAGGGATTTCCTTATTTGAGAAGTGATCTTCCCCAGATCAAATAGCTGATTCAGTTTCTCTGGACTGGTTACTATGAAGAACTGTCACAATGGTGTGGGGAACACAGGTGTGATTCGAAGCCCAACATACTGGCTGGTTAATTTTGGACAAGCATCTTGGTCTTGGGGCCCAAGAGCCTGGACATGGGGGCCACCAGCCTTAGATGGTGTTCTGGTTCTATGCTTACTAGCTGGGCCCCTTGGGCATGCTTCCTAATCTCAGTTTCCTCACCTGTATGGAAAGTTTACATTTGCTGGTAACTTTGATCAATGGTTCCTAAATCTGATAGAGCATGGAGACTCACCTAGGGGGTTCTTTTTAAATGCAGATTCCTGGGCCCTGGCTCAGACCTTTACAAAGCTTCTCAGATGATTCCACTGAATCTGGGAACATGGGAGAGAAGAGGAAGTGGTGGTAGTATAGTAGAGACAAGAGCAAAAAACACTTGGGCTTACCTGCCACCCAAGTGCTTTACATGCATTCACTCACTTAATCCTCATAACAACCCCACGAGGTAGGTATGGAGACAATCCTGTCCCCATTGTACAGGGAAACCGAGGCACAGACATGCACGGTACTCTATCCAAGTTCAAAAAGGCAGGATGTGAACCCAGGTGGTCTTGCTCCAATCTGTTCTCAGGCCACGAGGCACACTGTCTCACCTAGACTATGAACTCTAAGTGGGCTCTGCTTTCCTTATCATCACTGTGCCCAGGGCCCAGGGCAGAACCTTCCACCTTGTAGCTAATCAACAAGTTAACTAAACTATTAGGCCATTTTACATGGATTCTCTCTTACAACATCCTAAGGAAGTTGGTATGACTACCCTCTATTTTCAGATGAAGAAATCAAGAGCAGAATAGTCAGTCAAGCAGCTTACAGTCATTTCAACAGTGAGTGGTGGGACTGGGAATTGATTCCAAGCCTGGCTTGCTCCTTTATCTCCCACTCTAGCCTAATGGGACATGATAGCCAATTCCTGCTTCACAAGACAGATGTAAGGATTAAATGGACATCAGACCTCTTTATAAACCAAGCTGCTGTTTTTTGACTATTACAAAAGTTTATTTTACAAAAAATTTAATATGAAGACTATACATGACCCAATTATTACATCACAGTAAAACAGGCCCTTTGGGGAGGGGACACGTGGAAGCAATTGGTTTCTCTGCAGAACACAGCCATTATTTATATTAGTTCCAAGGTTTCTAACATGATGATACTCTTTCCTGGTTTTACCACCATTCCAATATGGTTCTGTTGCCCACTAGTTGCCACCTCCACACACTCATCTATCACAAGATTCATAAAGGGATCAAATCCCCGCAATATTCCTTGGACATGTCTGCCACCATTTAATTTCAGTGATAACTTCTTGTCCATAAATTTTTTCAACTCCGGTGGGTGAACTTTGCTCATGATGTCTACTCGGCGGGCTCAGCACTGTCTTGAAACCCCAAGTTGCTTTCTAAATCCTTCTGATGGACTGCCTCAGTTTCTCTTAAGACAGGGGGTTCCTTAACCTTTTTTGTTCCATGGACCCTTTGCCAGTCAGGTGAAAACCACGAACCCCTTACTAAGTCCACACTATACACTGTGCATTATTTAATAAATATATCACACATGCACCAACATGTCCCCACAAGAATAATGTTTTTTTTTGCATTTCAGTTAAAGCTCACGGACCCCTTGTTAAGAACCCCTGTCGTAAGGTGATCAGCTTCAAAGACAAGGATGCTCAATAAACATTTGTTGAGTGAATGTAAACACACAAGGTGAGATGTAGAATTGAGATGGTGACCCCACATGGTTTTTGGGAAAGAGCAGGTACTCAGGAGGGACTTCTGATATCCTGGCTTTAAAACTGGGACATACGGAAAATAACAATCCTTGGCAAGGCCAAGGAATTCACTGGTGAGGGCCCCTGGTCTAGACCTGGATTCGTGACCTTTTTGGCTCCTATTCTCTGTGCCCCAAATCTCTTCATGGTAGACAATGCTGAGCAAGGAAGGTAGGATTGTCTTTGACCCAGGAGGACTTGGGACAGACTAAACCCAGGTAAAACATCGGACCACAGTCCACAGAAATCCATTGTGAAAATCCCAACCTCTATTGTTACAGTCACATTATTAAGTTTTCAAAAGCCTTTTGGAGGCTGTCAAGGGGATGAGCATCCAGGGGCTAGGGCTGAAGTCTGTGCCTGGGGGCACCGCAGTGGCTGTGACTTCCAGCCATTTCCCTGCCTGAGGCTTACCTACAACATAAGGGCAGTCTGATTCCCAAGAAACGGTATGCCCCTCCCAACCCTGTTACCAGCAGCTGTCTCAGCTTATGAATATCAAATAGCCATGACTGTTCATCTTTCCTAATAATATACTATTATTACAACGGCCATTCACTGGGTGCCTGCTATTCCCATTCAAATGGTATTTATTCTAGTTAGTGATACACATGCTGAAATGTTTAGGGTGATATCTGCAACTTACTTTGAAATGCATCAAAAAATAAGATGCACTGATGGATGGATAGATAGATAGATATGTGATAAAAACAAGTACATCAAAATGTTAATTGTTGAAATCTAGGTGGTAGGTATGTGGATGTTCACTGTGCAATCCTTTCAACTCTTGGTGTGTTTGAAAATTTTTATAAAAATGTGGTGGGGAAAAAATTCATCAGGGAATATGAAATCCCAGGACTTTAGAGGGGCAAGGGTGGTGGCAGGATGTGTGTTGTCCCACAGTCAGCTTGTCTTGAGAGGACACCAAACAAGACATTGTGTTATCCAATTTATCGCTCCAGTGACAGGGAGGTATTAAGAGTGAATTACAAATGAAAAAGAAACTACTGATTGTACATCTACTACATGCCAGGTACTGTTTAACCACTGGAATGGTAATGACTAAACCAGGCAGAGTTCCTCCCTTCAGAGAAAGAAGGAAGACCACATAAGCAATCAAATAAATAACATATGGGATAGGCATGTCACATCATCACCTCCTTTTTACAGAGGAATAAAGCTCAGAGAGATCAAGCGACTTGCCCAAGAGTCCACGTAACAA
>JAQZBX010010045.1:0-10879 GCA_029593785.1 Cabassous unicinctus
CCCCCCGTGTTACGCGTTTGTATTTATTGATGAGATTTCACCACGGGGAAAGTCTATATTTTGTTCGTAAGATTATTTGGGGACTGGTGAATGAGATTTTAAGTCAATAGTAATAATAAAAATAATAAAAGGACCTTCAAGAAGCATGAGCAAAGTGACTCCATCGTGAGGCTGGGAGCGGAGAGCTGGCTGCAACCGCTGCGACTAGGGGTGCGGAGGGGAGGGGCGGCTCTATCCACGGAGAGGAGACGAGGCTCTTTCTGGGGTCCTGGGGTGCCTCCCTTGGGCCCGAACAAAGAGGCCATTGCGCTGGCCTGGAGGCCCGGCAGTTTGCGTTGGGAGGGCAAGTCAGCCACACAGGCCTAAACAGTTAAGAGCTGGGAGTCTGCTAAGAAATCATCGGTCCTGCCCCCTTGTTTTACTTATAGGAAATGATTTGTGTTAATTCAAACAGCGGTTTAGAAGAAAGACAAGCCTCAAGCTACAGCTACTCACTTGAGCTGCTTGTGCTTTCCCCTACACCACCAGCGCCTTTAGAGCTATGGTTGCATTTGGGGAACGCAGGGACTAATGTGAGGTCAGAGCCCTTGGAAAGGCCACGGTGGGCTTGGGCATCCTGGAAATTTCCCCAAAGTGCTTAGTGGCCTAGCGCATCCCCTAGGCTCTTTTTACGCTTCTGGCCCTGGGGCAGCTGCGTCTTGACTTGCTGGAACTGAGAGACTGGGAGCAGTGAAGGTGACTCTCTGGCGCCCCTGGCCACCCGGCAGACAGCTATAAAGCTGTCTTAACTATAAAGCTATCAAGAAGCTGTTCCAGGTTCCCAGCCACGCATTCTCTCTTATTCCTGAGGTTAAATCAGGCTGTTGACCACTGGGAATTGAAGCCTGTCTGAGGGTGCTCCATGAGCACCCCTACATGGCTTGAGGGAATTCCAGGGCCTCAGGGAAACCAATCTGAGCTGAAAGAACCCACAGATTCCACCTGCAGCTACCCTGTGGGGTGGACACCAGAGGCCTCCAATAGCAAAAAGCATTGGGGAGCAGTGCCCACAGGTAGGAGCCAGTAGGTGGGTTTCTCTCCAGGGCATCAGAAAGCAAAGGTGGTGGCTTTCCAGGGGTTAACAACTCTTGTATCTCTTTCTCTCTCCTGCACCCTCCCACCTCAAAATGAACCCTCTCCTCTACTCCCAGGTCATTAAAGGTAGCTCAGAGGAGATAGGTCTCTTATCAGGGACCGGATTTGGGGGGCAGGAATGGGGGCGCAGCAAACAAACCCATGAAGGGAGGTTTTGTTTCATTTCATGGGCTTTAATCTGGGAGGAGGAGATTAATGAGTTATTGGTGACCTCTGCAGCAGCCAATTTTCCACCTGAGGCACCGCCCGGGGACAGGTGTTAGCTGTTCCGAGTTGTTTGGACCAAGCCAGCGTCTGCTAATTGCTGGGCTTTGGGGGGAGGAGTGTGGACAGACACAAAAAGCAGGAAGGTCCATTTCTGTCCTCCCGGGACAGGGACAAGGATATAGGCAAAGTCATGCAAGACCAAATGATTTCTGTGCTGGGTTGAGGTACAAGCCACAGGATGTGGAGACAGATTGCCAGGAGGCCTGCGGGAGGAGATGGCATTTGAGCCAGGATTTAAGGTTTGGAGAGTAATTTCTCAAGCGGAAGAAGATCACTCTTCCAGTGGAAGGCAGTGGGAAGTAGTGTTCATCCTAGACACCGGCTCCCTTGCAGGCAAAGGACGCCTGAAAACTGGAGGTGCGTCTGTGGGCCTGCATTCCGGGCGGTGGCCGGGGAGCTGCACCACACCCACTGCCCAGTCCCTCTCTTGCTTTGGAGGGCGCTCAGTTAAGGAGCCATTAGTCATCCAATGCACACAATCTTCCGCCCCACGAATTAAAACAGCAGAATCACCAAACTTGTACGATTTCACCAACTTGCCTGCTGGGCCGCCACCTTGGGTGGGGGCGCACTTAACTCTGGAACTGTCAGCCCTGCTGTCTAAATGAATAAGAGGCAGAGGAAGGCTCAGAGTTTGGTTGAATCGCTGCAAAGTTTGGGGCTCCCTTGCGCTGGAGGCGCCCCATCAACGTGTGCGGAATCGCCTTGAGGTGGAAAACCTCCTTCCTGCCTCTTTTCAAACAGCCTCTCAGCAAGAAGGGCTCGGAAGCATTTCTGTGAGTGGACGTCCGACTAGCCCAGCGTCACCACCTCCAAGACCCCGGCCTGCTCCAGCTCCCGGCAGGCATTTTGGTTTCAGCAGCTTTTAAAACCAGGGAGGCTGTTCGCAGTCTTCTGGAGAAGTCGCCCCCTGCCCCTTCCGCCCGCGCTTGTTTGGCGGCCGAACCTCCTGCGGTTCGAGGTCGCAGCCTGAGTCCCAGCGTTCTGAAACCCGGACAGAGTCCCAAGCGGGGCCTTGAAAGACTCTGGGGTCGAATGACTCTTCCCCCTCCTCTGCCTTTGTCTGAGTCCAAGCCTGCCTTCCAGAAACGCAGCACATGAATCTTATGCCTCGCCCCCCGCCCCCCAACCCGCATCCGCACACAGAAGCAGGTAGATTTATGGTGCCCTGCCCCCACCCCATCCCACCCCCCAGCCAGCCGCGGTCGCAGGACAAAGCGTCCGGGGCTATTGGAATGCTAATGTCTGGGAGTCAGGCTCTGGGCGGGCACAAAGGCAGGCGGGGCCCGGGGCGCACGCGACCCCGCAGGCGCACCCTGCCCCTCGACTCCCCCCACCGGCCACTCTGCTGGGCTGCGTGGCCTTGGATAATTCTCTGAGCCTCAGTTTATTCACATAAGAAGTTGGAGAGCGGCCTTAATTCTCTTTCACTGGTTTTCTGGGCGCCCAAGGTAGTGCTTGCTGTGTTGGGAGTTAGAACCCCCATGACCCAAAGCGGTAGAAAAGACCCTGCAGACCCTGGCGCTGGGGGGCAGTGTGGGAAGGGTGTCGGGGTATTCGGTTGAGAAAGTGGCACCGAATAAGCGTTGGGTACGTGGTAATTACATTTTTGCATTCATGTTAATGTTCTTGGTTGTGTCCCCTTCCTTTATGAATCCCTGCAGAAGGTGCTCAAGAAAAGGGGGTGGGGGGACATTTGCTAATCTTACCTGCCGGCGCCCCGCCTTTTAAGGGCCAAGAGCACAGACGATGGGAAAATTGCGGCCGGACACTTTTTCCAAGTACCCTCGTCCGCTGGTGAGGTGGGCAAGGCAAGGGTGGCCACGTCCACGGAACAGAGAACCAAAGCTCTGGAAGTGACTTGTCCAAGGCCCTTAATTATGCGATGGGTTATTGGGACAAGCTAGGACCGGGGCCCGGGTTGGAAGTTTGGAACCCTTTCCTCTGTGCCCATAGGTAGAGTGTTGGGGGCAGGGCAGCGCGTCAGTCTGCAGTTGTGCATTGGCTCGGGCCGGGCCTTCGGGGTCTTGTAAGGTCGAGAGGCTCATCCCTTGCCCGCTTCCTCCTCTTCTGGGATCCTAGGGCCTGGCTACGCCGTGCGGCTGATGGTCGTCTGCCGGGTAAGGCGGCGCGCCCCTGCCCATGGTGCTGAAACCACCGCGTCGCTCCAGGGAGAGAGACACGCCTGGGAGGGAACCTGGCGTTCTCAACCCGGAAAACCACCTACCCACAACCTCTGCCCACATTTCCAGGCCAAAGTCCCTAAGAATGCCCCTGTGGACATGCAGATCCACGGGGCAGGCAGTTTTCCTTACTGTGGTGGCCTGAGTGGAACAACATTGGAAGTTTAGGGCAGCCCTGGCTTGGGAGAACTGGTTTGGAACTTTGCCCTCAACAGGGATTCATTCTTTGGGTTACAATTAAGTTTTAGTTATTCCGAGAACAGGGGCAGAAAGTCCTCCAGATGCACAGGCTAGTAGAGTGGCTTAGAATGACCCAGACATGAGTTCAAATCCTGACAGCTGCTAACTGATGGTTTTCAATTAACCCCCTTTTGCCTCTGTAAGGCCCATTTTCCTCATCTGTGAATCTGGGACCATAAAATGGTGGCCACTTCATTGGGCTGTTGTGCTGATTACATGGTAGCTATTATTTTTAGCCTCTTCATTAGTCTCAAATTCTTCTCTCATTCTCCCCATTGGCGGGCTACGTGGGGGAAGAGGGCTTTTTGTATGTGTTTGAATTTTCCTCTGAATCTCTGCTCAGTTCAAAATGGCACAAAGGCCAAGGGCCACTCACCCCTTACTGTGACCTTTCTCAAGTTAGGTGTATCCTTCCTGACCTCCAGGATTATAAGTCCAGATGTCTCTTAGGCAACTCAAATGACACATGTCCAAAATGGAATTCTTGTCCCTTACCCCCAATCCTGCCTTCTGTTTCAGACCTCACAAAGTGGCATCACCCAGTCATCTGCTCTAGAGATCTGGGTCACCTAGACTCTCTCTCACACACACTACCCACATCCAGTTAACTCTCCGATCCTGCTGATTTTGCCTTTTCTTTTTCTTTTTTTTCCCCCTTGAATCTGGGCCCTCCTTTACCTCCTTATGACCACTGCCCTAGCTCAGGCTCTCATCTCTCCCATAGAGAGACCGCCTAACTGAGCTTCCTATCCCTAATGGTGACACCCTTCCCTCCACCATCCATGCAGCAGCCAGAGTTCCCATATAATATGAAAACAAAACATTGTCACTCTCCTGTTAAAAATCCCCAAGTTGTGTCTAATGATTCATGGGGCAAAGACTATATTCCAGGAGAGGATTGTGTAGTGTGAGTTGTGAAATGATATGAGTTCTCTGCAGGTTCAGGAAGGCCACAAGCAAGTTCCTTAACTTGTCACTCCATTTCCCCATCTGTAAAGTAAGGATGATAATATTACCTTTTAAGGTGTGGATCAGGGTGAAGCTAGGCTGCTATAACAGAGATTCATCAAGAATTAAGTCTAAGCTGAGCATGCCAAGTGATTGGGTGGCTCTGCTCCATGACTTCATTCATGGAACCAGGTCCCTTCATCCTCTTCCTCCACCAGCTCTTAGGTCCTTGCCCTCCACATGGTTGAGACTACATTACCATGGGCCCCAGCCAGTGTGAAGAGGAAAGAAGGCATAGAGGAAACTCACCCACAGTCTTAAAGCTTAGACTTAGTAGCACAGCCCACTTCTGCTCATGTTCCACAGAAAGAATGTGGTCGCATGGGCTCACCTAACTGCAGAATGGCCATGTGCCTAGGACGAAGTGAAGAATAGATTCTGGTGGGCAATGAGCAGTCTCCACTACAGGATTGTTGTCAAGATTAAATTGGATTACATTGCTATTATTATTATTTGTTTTTATTTTCACAAATCACATATGCTTATGTCCAGGGCCCTGTGTTATCACCCTCTCTTTTGCCGCGCCTTGTTTGTCTTGACATTTGCCCTCCAGAAATACTGACTTGCTTGGAATTTTCTCCCTACACACACTCACACACTGCTTCCATGCTTTTTTTTTAACATTGCTGTCTTTCCCAAACCTGCAGCTCCCCTTCTCCAGCCACGCTTCTATCTGGCTACCTCCAGCACAGACATCACCTCTTCCCAGATATTTTCTCTGAGCTCTTTCTCCCTTCTCCCTGCTCCTGTAATATCCCCACATTTGGCTATCCTCATATTCCCAGGTGGTACTGCAACGACCTGTTTTCTCCACTGGTCTGTGATATCTCCTCAAGGTCAGGGACTGTCTCTAAATATCTTTGTGTCTCCAACGAGCAGAACGTTGAGTGTCCGTTCTGGACTAAATGCCACATGTTTTCAGAATGAGCGAATAAGTGAATGAGTTGACTAAATGAGTGAAAGTCTTTGCTATTATTTGTTTAGAAATTTCTATCCCTCCAGACAGCCTGGCACATAAAGGCCAGTTGAAAGTTTGTTAAATAAATGATTGTAGAGACCCATTTCCCTTCCTGCCTCATACTGTCCTCAGCACCAAAATAGCCTTGGCAGCCTACAGGTCTATTTTAGAAGGTGCCCCAATTGCCTAGGTAAGGCTTGGTTATCACAATAGCATCACTGTTTCTGCGCTCACTAGTGACATGGCCAATAGACATGTGTGGGTGATCCCTCCCAAGACAGTCCAAGTGAGTCAATGGAAAGAACATGGGGTTTGATAGCTGTCTTAACTCCAGTGCATTCTAATTCTATGATCTTGAACAAGTTACTTAGCCTCTCCAAGCCTCAGTTTCTTTACCCATAAAAATGGAGATCATGCCTACCCATAGAGTTTTATGGAGATTCAAATGAGGTAACAGATATTTGCATTCACTGCATGTGACTGTGAGCAATTTGCATCATCACCAGCTCTACTACCTCTGTTGGACTTGTTATTTATTGCTGTGTAACCAATTACCCAAAACCTAACCACTTAAAATAAGAAACATTTATTATCTCAGTTTTTGTGGGTCAGGAATCCACACATGGCTTAGCCGGTGCCTCTAGTTCAAGGTCTCTCATGAGGTTATAATTGAGGCATTAGCCAGGGATGTGGTCTCATCTGAAGGTCTGACTGGCTTCCAAGCTCACTCCTGTGGTTTTGTGGCAGGATTCACTTCCTCGTGGGCTTTTGGACTAAGGGCCTCAGTTCCTAACTGGCTGTTGGCCAGAAGCCCCCCTCAGTTTCTTGCCATGTGGGCCTCTCCATAGGGTGGCTCACTACATGGCGGCTAGAGATGCAAGCAAGCAAAGTGGGGGAAGAGGGGGTGGCACTCAGGATGGAAGCCACATCTTTTTGTAATCTAATCTCAAAAGTGACATCCCATCACCTCTGCCACATTCTATTTGCTAGAGAAAAATGACCAAATCCTTTCCACAGTCAAGGGGGAGGGGCTCTCACATGAGCATGAATTCCAGGAGGAGGCAATCACTGGGGACCACCTTAGAGGCTGCCTATCAAGCTGGCAGTAGCAGAAATCTTTCCTACCCACTTTCCACCCTCCCTCAGCCCTCAAGACAGGCCCACGCACACACACCCGTCGCCAAGGCCAAACATGCCAGGGTTCAAAGGCAGAAAGCCCCGGTGATTTGACTCTTGGGGCTGAAACAGATGCCTCCCTGTCCCCCAGTGCTGGTTGGCCCAGGAGGGGGACTGCTAAGTGAGCATTTGAGCCACCCCAGCTGATCTTTGACATCCATTTACTGCTTTCACAGGCGTCCCCACCCCCACTCCTGCAGGAAGAGATTTAGGAGGTCTGCGGCCTGGACACCGTACCCACTGAGGGGAAATTTACTGCCTCCAGAGAACCAGGGCCTGACTTGGGGTCTTGAATGCATCTTTTTCCCCTTTGCCTCTGCTTTATTAGGTTAATCATTGCTTGAATCGGTTGCCATGGTTTGGGCAAACCCATGGCGACTCTATAATGAAGCCTGAAAGACTCAGACCCCATTTATCATCCCCAGTGTTTGGGAGGCCCAGAGCCTCGCTTACCTCCTCCTGGGTCTGGGCACCACCCTTCTGCCTGGGGCCCCCCAACCCCTTTTGAATGAGGAATGAACAGGTGGCGACTTGGAAGAGGAGACCTACACAGGTGGAGTGTACTGCACGTTCTGTCACTACACACACATGTTCACACACAATCACACATGTGCGTGCACACACACAGACTTACACTCTCTACCTCAGGAGTCCAAACACAGACCAAACACTCAGGCAGCTTTGCCAGATTTATTTTTTTCTGGGGAATGGGAGGGAAAAGAATGATTTTCAGATTGAAGGGGTCTGTGGCTGCCCTTAGAAATGGGGGACCCCTGTCGCAGAAGATCCAGGTGTTGTGCTCTTTATTCCCCAAGCACAGATTAAGCAGCATTGCAATCTGGCAATGAGTTGGGGACAGATGAGCCAAGGTCCAGTGGGGAAACTGAGGCACATAGAGGCTCAGCAACATGTTCAAGGTCACATGGTAATGACACAGTCAGGGAAGAGCCAGTCTCCTAGGTCAGATTTTTTAAAAAATTTTATTATGGAAAATTTCAAAAATAAAAGAGCATAATGAATTCTCACCCAGATGCAACAATTATCGACTCAGAGCCTATCATACTTCACCCACATCCCTACCTATTACCCCAGCATAACCTCTGGTTTATTTTGAAGCAAACACCCAGACATCATACAATTTCAATGATAAATACTTCTCTAGTGTCCTTTTGCTCAGCCTGAGATGCATGGGTGAGCTTGGCAGCCAAGAGCATTGGCTCTGAAGATGAACATCCCAGGGTCCAAATCTGAGCTCTGCCCCTTCCCAGCTGTGTGACCTTGGACCAATGACCTAATGTCTCTGAACCTCAGTTTCCTCAACTATAAAAGGATACAGTATTACCTATCCCATAGGGTAACTGTCACACATGATCACACATGGCAAGTGGCCAGCACTGGTGCCAGGGGCAGAGTAAGACTGCAGTAAGTGCTGCCTTTTATGATCTCTGCACAGACGGCAGTGGCTGTAGGCTGCCCTGGCAAGAGGTCAGCTCTTGGCCTCCAGCTGCCAGCTTTCATAGTAGAGTCCCCTGGCATGGAAGCCAGTGCTCTCTACCTGCCATGGGACCCTGAGAACACAGACCTCAGTGGAAAGCCTGGCTCCAGGTGCTGACAGCCACCAGCCTTTGCTGCTCACGGGCTGCTCAGCTCTGCGCCATGAATCACCCTCTACACCCACCCCCATGAAGAGAACTAATCCTGCCTTGTCTTTGCATCTTTGGGCCTTCTGACCCCATTTGTGAGCAGGTGCTGATATTCCTGCCTGAAGGTTGCGTGTGTGTGCACATGCTTCTGTGTGCATGTGTGTGTCTGAGTGGTGGTGTCCCAAAGCAAAGACATGAAGGCATGAGCATAGTACCGAGGCTTCCTAGAGGAGATGGGGGGAACTGAGCTCTGACAAACAAGTAAGGTTGAGAACGGAAGAAAGGGCTGGGCAGTGGCCTCTGTGGAGGCAGGGAGCAGGGGAAGGGAGACAGCTGGTCTGTGTCCCCTGTGTAAGTGAGGGCTGAGTCCCAATAGTCAGCCTGTCCAGGTTTATTCCAAGAAATCTCCCCCACCCCCAGGTTCCAATCTCTGAAGAGTGCTCCCGGGCTGCAGGGGTGTATCCTGCGCCTGCCCCTATCTCCCATCTTTTTAAATGGCAACTGATTTTTTTATTGAGTGCTTACCATGTCTAAGCACAGGCTTTGCGCTTTCTGTTTCTTAGTCTGTGAGATCACAATTATTCTTCCCATTTTACAAATGACAAAACTAAGGCCGAAAGTGGCTAAGTAACATATTCTAGGTTATGCAGTGAGAGGTGGAGTCAGATTTTAAACCAAGGCTCTCTTGACCCAGTGCCTGTGCTCTTGACCACTGTTTCATCACACTACCAACACACTTTCCTTTCTCTTTTAAGTTTTATTTTGGACATTTTCAAACATGCCCCAAAGAAAGAGAATGCATCCTCACACACCATCACTCAGCTTCTGCAACCATCAATTCATGATCAACCCTGTTTCACCTCCACCCACCCTAACCCTGCACACATCCTTTTTGTGTGTGTGGAAGATTTTAAAGCAAATCTCAGACAATTACCATCTCACTGGTAAATACTTCATTTCTAAATATAGGGGCATTTTTTGAAAACACAACCACCAAGCCATTTTCACACCTAACGAAGCTAACTAACAATTCTTTAATCAGATCTAAAATCCAGTCACATTCAAAGGCCCCGAAATGTCTTTTACAAAGATATAAAAACAAAGAATGTCCCATCTTGGGGTCCCCTCTCTCCCAGCGTGAGAGGGTGACCTGGGGCTTCCAGCATCACCCTCGACTCCAGGGCAGGGCAGACTGACCTTGGGCAAACCCCGTGCCATCCCCTCCACTCCCCACAAATCCCACCCTAAAGTGTGGTGACCAACTGTCCTGGTTTGTTTGGGACTGTGATGGCTTGAGCACTGAAAGCCCTGTCTCAGGTCACCCTACAAGAGGCCGGAAGCCCCCCCAGTACTCCCCCCGCCCCGCCTCCTAACTCCAGTGCAGAGTCACCCACCTAGAGCAGGGGGAGCCTGCTACTGAATTCCAAGGACCCTCCAAATAAATAATTTACCGAAACCTTTGAGAGGCCCAGGCGTTCCAGGCTCCGACTGAGGAGAGGGCCCGAAGCCCCCCAGCTGCCAGCAGAGAATCGGGACCTTTTCACACCCATGGGGCCAAATTCAGCAGTCTCCTCCCTCCGTCTTTCTCCCCCTCTCCAGATCTAATGACAATCCAAAGAGTTCCTGATAGGGTTTTAAAAGATGCTCTTTCATTCACCGTCCACCAAGCATGAAAATCCAGCTCGTTTGTCTCCATTCTTCGCCCTGAAGGCCCGGCCGGCCTAGGGCCTGCAACCTCAAACTTGTCACTCACTTTTCACTTCCTTTTGTTGGATTCGCCTTTATTTCATTCTTCTGTCTCCTCCGCGCACCCTCCTCTACCCCTCCTCACTCCATCCCTGTCCTTCTCCTCTGCCCACCCACCCCTTCCCCAGCATTCCCCAGTTCCTCTCTCCACATAAAAAAAGCAACAGACCAGTCTGGGAACTTCTTTAGCCCCCGTGCTCACCCCCTGGCCTCTTCTCACTCACTGCTTTTTAAAAATGGTAGCAAAAAGCCAGCCGTCGCTACAAAGAACTGGGGATCCAGGCACGAAAATACCTCATGCCCTGGCTAGAAGCAGCCTCTGGGGCTGCTCAGTCGAGTCCTTTGCCTTCACAGCTGTGAAAACTGAAACCCAGAGAGGGGAAGAGACTTGACCAAGGTCACACACAGCACTTGTGGCCGAGTAGGGTCCAGAGTCTCAGAGCAGGGTACCAGCCCCTCAGTCTGGTCTGTCCCACTCGGAATTGACGGCTACTCTTCCGTCCCCACAGCACAGTTTATTTCCC
>JAQZBX010010045.1:10979-45103 GCA_029593785.1 Cabassous unicinctus
TTTATCCCCCCCTTGCTGCTTGTGTTTGCTGTGTCCATTCACTGTGTATTTTTTCTGTGTCTGCTTATCTCCCCCTTGCTGTGAGGTCCTGCTGCATCAGCCCACTGCGCCGCGCGGGCCGGCCTGCCCTCACAAGGAGGCCCCAGGAAGCGAACCCGGGGACTCCCATATGGTAAACGGGGGCTCTATCCATTGAGCCACACCAGCTTCCCTGGTGAAGTTTTTAATACAACTAAACTGAAGGAACTCAGGGGGCTGGTTGCCCCCTTCTCTTTGGGCCTCTTAGCAGTCACCTCCTGGCAGTGGCTTGCTTGCCAGGCCTAAGGAATAATGGCCCAGACTCTGACCCAGGGGAGAGAGGTGGGTAGATAAGAAAGGGTGCGTTTTCAGCAGCCAGACCCCTTACTATACACCTTCTGAGAACAATAGAAACTGGGGAGAAAGGAGAGAGGTGTCCCTGCCCTTCTCCAGGGGTCAGGGATAATGGACCAGGAATCCCCAGGCCCTTCCCGCCACCAGGACCCTGGTTGCTGGGGGAGGTGGCAGTGGGCATCTCATCTGCGGCAACATGAAATAGGAGGGAGTAAGAGAAGCAGAAGAGAGTAAGAGAGAAGCAAGAGGGAGTAAGAGAAGGTGGAGGGCTCACGGACGGTCTCTCCAGCTCCACACCCTGTGCGAGTGACAGGAGGAGAAAGGCAGCTGCCAGCCATGGAGGCCTGGCGTCCTGGAAGGTGGGGCAGGGTGGATTCCACAGCTTGTCTCAAACAGAGCTCAGCCTGTGTCTGCAAACTGGCCAGTGCCTTCCTCCTTGAAGCTCCACTTCTGCAAATGGTACCACTAGCCACCACCTGGCCAAGCTAGCAACCTGGGAGCCATCCTCACCTCTGCCCTGTGGACTCTGCTTCCCCAGTGTCTGAAGAGCCAGCCTTCGCCTCTGCCTGCTCTCTCCTTCAGCTCTTGACTGACCGTTGCCCCAGCTATGCTGAGGGCCCTGCCTGGAGCCCCCGTCACCCCTGCCTCCAGTCTAGCCCTCATGCCCTAGCCTGATATCCCACTGCAGCTGGCGCCTTCCTCTGCACAGAGCTTGCCATGGAAGAGAGCGAGCCACTCTTGACCACCACGTCTTGTGGTGGTCAAGAGCACATCTTAGAGTCAGGCTCCCTGAGCTGAAATGACAGCTCTACTACCTACCAGCCAGGTGGCCTCAGACAATGTCTCTGAGCCTCATCTGGGATAATTACAGTGCCTGTCTCATAGGATAGTTACAAAGATTAGTTACACATAGACAATGTGTTGCAAGATACGAACATAAAAGTGCAAAGGAAAACCATCAGTGAATATTTGCTGCTGCTGCTGCTAATTATTTTAAAACTCGACCCTTCATTTCTTGTGGCAATATTATCAAATGCCTGAAAATAGTCAAGCTTGTTGACCCAGAAATTCCCCACAAGGAAATCATCCAAAATTGCATAGAAGTGTGTTGACAAAAGTATCCATTACATCATCTTTTAAAATGCTAAAAAAAGTCAATACAAAAAGTGTTCAACCATGGAGGACAGAGTCAATTGCTATATATATCCACACAATTGGCTACTATGTACCGTCGAAAATTATGTTGTAAAATAATGCTTGTTGATATAAGGAAATGTTCACAAAAATATGACTAAATGGATAAAGTAAATTGGATTTTAAGCAAGATGGCAGATGCAGCAAGTTGCAAACCATCAACAAAACACCCAGAAATTCTTGAGAAAAGATGATAAACATTTTTTAGAGGCATAGTTTGAGATTATTTGTATAAAAGATATATACATGTTATGCCTAGAAAACAATCTGGAAAGACACCCACCAATTTGTTTATAACTAGACATGGGATTGCAGAATTTTCTCTTATTTCCAAATTTTGTAGAATTTTTGCACCGAGCTTGTATTACTTTCTAAGTAGAGGAAAATGTTATCATTTAAGAATGTCAATTAATGAATAAAGCGGTACTTCCATTTTTTAAAAAAGCCTTTGGTGGGATGGCAGGAATGGTTTATTTGACATGGAATTTTTGAGCTTGGCAAGGGATAGATGGATCTAGAGGGGCTTACTGTGGGTACTTAGGAGCTGAGATGTTGGTGATCAGGGGGCAATAAAGGGAATCTGAGCTACTGCCCCCTGACTCAAAGGCTGAAGACCGTTTCACTTCCCTCTCCAGCTTCCCACTGCACCACATGGGATTTGAAGGAGGGATGTAAAGGAAATCGAACCAACTGTACCAGCACTTTTTGAGTTCCTCCTTTGTGCCCTGAACTGTGTGTTGTATGTGGGTGGGTGGGTGGGGACCTCTGGGAATTCAAGGTAGATCCAGGCCTTAGGTACCTGAACAGCTCAGGAAATGAGCTCTTCTCTATAAAAACATTTACCAGAAACTAGGGTTTACTTGGTTAAGCATTAAGGTGGTACAAAATGTGTAGCCATTTTAGATTAAAATCTTCCTAGAGTGGGTTGAATAGTGCCCTCCACCCCAAAGATGCAACCTGGAATGAACCTGCAAGTGTGACTCGCAAATGTGGAGAAAGGGTCTTTGCATGTATAATTAAAATAAGCATCTTGAGATCATCCTGGCTTAGGGTGGGCTCTAAATCCAATGAGAAGTCCTTTTACAAGAAGAGAAGGAAAAACATCCACGGAGACCCAGAGAAGAAGGTGAAGTGAAGGTGGAGGTAGAGATTGGAGTGATGCTGCCACCAGCCAAGGGATGCCAGGAGCCACCAACCAGAAGCTGGAATAGGCAAGAAAGGAATCTTCCCTAGAGCTTTCATAGGAGCGCTGCCCTGCTGACACCTTAATTTCAGGGTGATAGAATAAATGTCTATTGTTTTAAGACACCCACTTTGTGGTCACTTGTTATGGCAGCCCTAGCAAACTAATACACTTTTAAAAGTATCACATGTTTCTGTATCTCCATAAAGAGAGCACATGACATATGTCAAGTGTTTGGCAAATAGTATGTTAGTTATCATCCAGTTCTGTGGCTCCTGAGATGTGCTCACTCCTCCATCAGCTAGCCCTGGCTCTGGTGGGGATCTGAGCTCTTCGCTCTCCTGTTCTGCCCCCAGCTACTCTAGGTTGCCTGCTGGTAGCTGACCACCCCATTCCTGATTTGCTGCCCCTGATCACCTGTGATCTGGGGAGCCATTATCCAAGCTCAGTGGAATTGTTTGCAAAAAAGAATCAATGGAATCTAAGTGAGGACCTGTGGGCCTTTCCTGAGGATGAGGTGTGTGAACTTTGGGTCTTGGACTTTATGCCATTTGGATGATGCCAGAATATGGGAGTGAGGGGCTTTCATCACATGGGGTAAGGTTGGAGATCCCTGGTACTAGCTTGGGGACTCTCAGAAGTACAGATGCCAAGAGTGGACCCAAACTTGCTGTGGTAGGCAGAGCACCCAGTCTAAGGGTTTGTGAGAAGAAAGAATTTCTAGAATGACTGAAGTGACCCAATCTAAGTCAGGGGAAGAATCCCAGGGGACTGCCTGGAGGAAGTGGACCTTCGAAGGAGGGGAAAACCTTGGGGCAAAGAGGCAGTGACAGATAGTGAAATGAGCATGGGATCTGAGACCAACGACCTGGTTTGAATCCCAGCTCAGTCACTGGTAAGATTTGGGACTATTATTCCAGACTTTTATATACATATAAAGAAAAATAGTGTCCTGTACTTGTTGTCATACTATGCCTATTTCACTTAATATATTATGAACATCTTTCTGTGTCAATGAAATATAGATTTACTGTGCCATTTTAATTGCTATGTTAATTGCTTTCATCTCTACATCTTGTAAAACAATGTATCTGACTTGCCTATGTCCTAGGGCTTGGATTTAAATGAGAAAGCTTGTGGGCCTGTGTGTGGCTCACTGGCATTTGCAGACTGGCACCTTTTATTGGCCATCCTGCCTAGGGGACTAACTCCAAGGAGCAGACTGGACCAGGGGAAGTGGGGAGAGGGTGGCAGGAGGGAGTAGACTTCTTGCAGCTCCTCATCCATCAATGCTGACAAACCTGGCCCCTGTGAGGGCTGCAGCCCCAGCTGCTGAGCAACGGCAGGTATGGAGAAGGAGCCCCTCCTGGGGCCCTCAGCACCCTCCTCTTAGGTCAACAGACAGAGCGGGCTCTGTTGGCCTGGTTGGGACAGGGAAGATTAATGGAGCAGGTGCGGGCTGGGACAGGACAATCACCTGGCCCGACAAGGTCCCTCCTGGAGATTGAGTGCCCGACCCGGGCCAAGAACCAAGCCTGATGTCACTCAGGCTGGGCTCAGACGTGGCTGGAGGTGAGCTGGAGCCAACTAAGCCACCTCTGCTGCCCAGGCCCTCCTGGCCTCCCCTGGCCTCACTTGGTCTCCCACAGGGGAGCCCTCAGAGGGGCCCCTGGAGTCCAACTTGGGGCACTCAGCTTTAAAATCATTTTTTTCTTGTTTTTCCATTTCCCGAGTAACTCATTGCAGAAAAATATAGATTAGCAAAATATTTTAAATCACCTGTTAATCTCACCAACCAGAGATAACCACTGCTAACATTTGGAGGATATTCTTCTAGACTTTGACACACACATGGTTGGGGGGGGAGAGAGAGAGAGAGAGAGAGAGAGAACACTATACTTATCTTGTAATCTTTTTTGCTTAATATATTATGAACATCTTTCAGTGTCAATCAAAATACAGTTATACTTCATCATTTTAATTGTACTTATAGTCTGTGTGTTGAGGTAAAGTGTCAATTTACTTCACCAAAAATCTCTATTGTTGAATATTTTGATTGTGTCCAACTTTTATCCTTTATAAATAACACCAAGTTGAACATTTATATAAATATATCTTTTTATTATTTCTTTAGGAAAATGTCCTAGAAGTGGAACTGCTGGGTCAGAAGGTTTAGAGGATGTATTGTTTTTAAATCTTTTAATTCATATTGCTAAAGGGTTATACCTGTGTTTATTGGAGCCTGGAGATTGCCCGTCCTGGCCTGGGGCAAGGAGGGAGTGGTAAGGGGGTGGGGGGAGGATCTGCTGACAGACGTTGGGATTGAGGGCAGTCTAGCATGGAGCTCACCCCCCAAGAGTTTGTCCCTCAGTCTCCTAGCTGGAGAGAGAAGTTGCTGAGTAGGAAGGTAAGGAAACCAATGGACTTGAGAACTAAGCACCCTGGGAGCAGCCGAGAAATCAGGGTGGAGAAGGAAACACTCTCTAGGGGAGATGAAGTCAGGGAAGACTTCCCAGAGAAGGTGGAATTTTGGCAGGCTTGGAAGGTGGGATGGGTATGGCTCTTCAACACCCATGTTCCAGGTGGGGCAAAGGGGCGGGAAGAAGCACCCACATTTCTAAATTTTGTTTTGGAGGAGGCAGCCAGAACCTGCCCTTAGCCATGGAATCCCCTGTCTGCCCCCTGATGTTGGCCGAGTCTTCAAGACTCGAGCCCTGCCTCGTGGTCAGACCTAAAGTGAGAGCAGAGGCAGCCCCTACACGTTGCTTTGTCACGTTGAGCAACTCCCTGAATAGCTCTGCCATCAGTTTCCCATTTGCAAATGGAGACGATAATTATATTGCTCTCACACAAAGACTATGAGGACTAAGGGAGATGCATGGGATGGACCTTTATAAATTGGGATTAGTCTAAGGGATTAATCATTAGAAAGAAAAAGTGACCTAGTTTTCTGTCCTGAAAGCTAAAGTATATCATATTTCCCTGCTCTCAGTCCTAACCCATTTGTTTGCCTCCAGAATGCTGAGACCCTGATAGGCTCAGAAGCTCAATGAAGAACTCCATGGTCCAGATCCCTGGAGCCCAATGGGGAGTGAAAGAAATAGACACCTATCGGGTGCTGGCCTTCCACACTCCTTCTCACGTTGCATCCTTTCAACATCCCTGGGAGAATGGACTTATTTGCCCAGTTCAACAGGTAAAGAAACTGAGGCTCAGAGCATTTGGTTGAAAAAGCTGGTGGGCATCCAGGATTCGACCCCAGGTCTTTCTGGCCCCATAGTGCTTGGTCCTTCATTGGTCAGGATGTCACCAGAGCGGAGCTCAGCATCACTGGGGATAGGAGCTCTTTGGGGTACAACTAGTTTCACAATGGTGGGGGGGTGTTCTGGCGCTGGGGACTGTGGGATCTGAAGCTGTGGGGATGGAAGGCAGGGACTCTCATAGCTCACTCCCCTTTTCCCCCACCCCATCATCACCACTGGCCTCTTGCATGGGGCAGCCAGCTGTGACCTGACCTTGTGCCTCTGACAATGATTTAACCGCTGGGGGTGAGATCTGTAAAGCTATCAGTGGAGGAAGAGCCTTAGCTCCAGCCCTTGGCTCTGCCACTAGTTGAGGGATGGGAGGAAGAGGGCCCAAGGACAGACCGGGGATCTTTTGTTTCTGCTTGCGTTTCCCCCACTGGGGCTCACCACGAAGCACCAGGGACCCATGGTGCCCCTGAAGTTCTGTGTCTCTTCCTCCACCCTGTACAAGTCCAGCTTCCTTAAGTGAAAACTTGGGGAGCTCTGAAATATTATCACTCCTCTTTTCTGCCCCATCAGGGGAAAGCCCTGTTGACCACAGAATATAGCAGGACTCTCACTGGCCTGGAAATTCAGAGACCTGGGTTCATCCCCCAGCCTCCCCACTGACTGTGCAGAGGCCCCAGTGCCAGTGCTGCCAGGGGCCACCCAGGAAACAGGAATGAACGGTTGTGGCCACCTGGAGAGGCCACACCCCCCAGAGGGCCCAGCTGCTACTTAGGTCCAGCCCACTTTTTCTATGCACCAATTGGGGCTCAGATTGCCATAACTTTCAATTTTTCAAGAGGACTTGGAAATCTCTATTTGAATGTTAAATCTCCCCAAATGTTGGCAACTAATTGGGGGGAAATAATTCAAACCCAGTTTAGACCAAACAAAAGAAGACTATGGGCTGAATGGAGCCTTGGGATGGAGCCTCTGGTCCATGTACAGAAAGCAAAAAGGCCACTATAATATCTGTAATTAGATATTATCTAGCATAACCCCTTTGTTTTAGATGGGGAAACTGAGGCCAGATTGAGCAGTGGGCATAGCTTGGTGAAGGTACATAGCAAGTTAGTGGCCCAGCTGGCAAGGAATCTAGGTCTCCTGCCCCTGGGCTATGCCCTTTCCATGACTTGCTTGGATAAGGGGGCCAGTGGACACCTTGAAGGTTCTGAGCAGGGGAGCAAGAGGAGGAAAGCTGAGGCCCTCCCTCCCTGCCATGCTCGTCTGAGGCACCTTCCTTCAGTCTGGTGTGGGTGCAGGGCTCCACCACCCTTCCACACGTGGTGCCTGTGTGTTTCTCTTCTCCTTTTCCCACCATTGCTTCCTACCACCCCCATTCCAGGACTCAGCCTTAATCCTCTGTGGTGAAGCACACTTGGCAGGTGGTGGAAGAGGTCTGTTATCCTTGTTCTATTATCCAAGCCACCCATTGTGTGTGGTGGAGGGAGTAGCTCAATAAATAATACCGATTTCTAAGCCAATTAAGAAATCAGACAAAGGAAAGCCAGAGAGAGACCAGATATCACATTTACTGATTTTGGAAAACATGACTCATGGTTGTGGGCAAGTGGGCTTCCTAATATGGAAACATAGAATTACTCAGACTTACCCATAAAGTCACAACCAACCCTGCACCATCAGGAGCTTTCTCTACTCACAAGGACAGAATAGAAATGTGTGTTCCCTACAGACAGCTGGCACCTAGAAAAAGGGACTGGACTACCTAAACCAGACAGCTCCTGCCAAACTCAGCATCAGATTAGTCATTCAATATTCCCTGGAGGAGAATGAGGGGGAGACCAAAGACAAGGCCAGGTTTGTTATGGTAATGGGCCTCCCAACACACGGAAGGAAAAATCAGGATTCCATTTTATCTCCACTTTTGAGTTAGTCACTATACTTCTTTGTTATTCTCTTAGCGATTGCTCTAGGGTTTACAATATGCTCACTTACTTACTATCAAATAATATTATACCTCTTCGTGTACAATGTAAGAACTTTACAACAGAATATAGACTTCCAGTCTCCCCTACCATTTTTTGTGCTATTGTTGTCATGCATTTTACTTCTACATGTTACAAACTTCAAATATAATGTTAATGTTTTTACTTTATACAGTCAATTATCTTTCTAAAATCATTTTATATTTACTCACATATTTACCATTTCTTGCTCTCTTCATTCCTTTGTTTAGATTCAAGTTTCTTTCTGGGATTTTTCCTTCTGCCTGAAGGATTTCCTATAACATTTCTTATAGAATAAGTCTTCTAGCAACAATTTCTACCAGCTTTAATTTGTATGGAAAGAAATATTTATTTCATCTTCAGTTTTCACTGGGGATTGAATTCTAGGTTATGAGTTGGTTTTTCTTTCAGCACTTTAAACATGTTTCATTGTCCACTGGCTTGCGTAGTTTTTGGTGGAAAGTCTGTCATCATCATTTTTGCTCTTTGGTGTTTTATATTTATAAGGCATGAGGTATGATTAGGGATGGAAGGATAATACAAAGACATTCAGATAGGTGAAAAGCAAATGTCTTTATTACTTACATCTCTAAATGAGAGAAGGCTGTTATATCGGAGCACACAGGGGGTTGTAACTGGAGATAGGAAACATCAAGCTGGACTGTAGGAGACAGCTTAAGTATGGCAAATTAGGTGGGGTTAGTTGAGTTTCACAGTATCCCTGCAGATTAGCCTAGTTGAATAATTTCATGGGCTCTAGGGCACAGGGACTATCCCTGGTTGTCAGGTACCTGCCCCTGGACAATCAGGCTAGAAACATAGTGGCCCAGGAGTGTGAGAGCCAAATAAGGGGAGTGATTGGCATATGTACTTAACTGGATGCTCAATAAAGGGACCTGATAGGCTTCTAGTCAGGGTCTCAAAACTATGTCAAGACAGCTTCTTGAAGACAATTACATTATACTTGGTCCATAATGACTTTTTTTCTCTGATTGCTTTCAAAATTTTTGTCTTGAGCATTGGCTTTCAGCAGCTTGATTGTAATATTCCTGGGTGTGATTTTATTTGTGTTTACCCTGCTTGGAGCTCATTGGCATTCTTTAATCTGTGGATTTATAGTTTACATCAAATTTGGAAAAATTTTTGCCCATTATTTCCTCAAATATTCTTTCTGTGCCCATTTCCTCTTTCTGAGACTCCAATTGCATGCACATTAGACCACTTGACATTGTTCCACAGGTCACTAAGGCTCTGTTTATTTTTTTCCTCAATGTTTCTTCTCTCAGTGCTTCACTGAATAGTTTCTAAGGCAATGTCTTCAAGCTCATTGATCTTTTCTTCTACAGTGTCTAATTAGCTGTTCGATCTATCCAGCAAAATTTCATTTCAAATTTTGTATTTTTCATCTCTAAGAGTTCCATTTGGGTCTTTTTATCTTCCATTTCTTTCCTCATGATGTACATTTTCCCCTATAAACTGTTGACCATAATAAGCATATTTGTAATAGCTGTTATAATATCCTTGAATACAAATTCCATCATCTCTGTTATTTCTAGGTCTATTTCTATTGATGGATTTTTCTCTTAGTTATGGTTAACTTCCTCCTCCTCCTCCTCCTTCTCCTCCTCCTCCTCCTCCTTCTTCTTCTCTTCTTTGCATTTCTAGTACTTCTTGATTGGATGCTGGAAATGTAATTTTATGTTGTTGAGTACTATATTCTGTTTTTTTTTTCCATTAAAGAGCATTGCACTTTGTTCTAGCAAGCAGTTAAAAGCCAGTATGATCTCTTTGAGACTTGTTTTTAAGCTTTTTAAGGGTGGGTCTATAGTAGTCTTCCCTCTAGAGATAGCTAGACCAACTATGGAAAATAACCCATTTGGGATCTCTCATCAAATTATATGAACGCCTTGTATATTCAACAATGTCTCTCTACCCTGGCTAGTGAGAAATCAAATGATTTCTCATCATGTGTGAGCTCTGAGGATTTTTGTCCTTTAGCTCCCCAGTAATTGTCCTTTTTCTGGAAGTTGTTTTTTGACCAACTTCATGGATTTTTATTTACTCAAGGGAATTCTATGTAGATTTCTGGAGCTTTCTCTGCAAATATCTCTTCTCTCCATTACTCTGCTCTGCAAATCCTTGACACCTCAACCTCTCAAACTCTGTAATCTGTCTTGTTAGCTCAACAATATGACTAGGCTTTATTTGGGCTCCCTATCACTGCATACAGACCAGATATTGCCTCCAGGCAGAAAGCCAGGGTGCTCAAAGGGTTTACCTCATTTGTTTCCCTTCTCTCAAGGATCACAATCCCGTCCTGCCTGTTGTCCATTGTCCGAAAGCTGTTGTTTCATATATTTTGTCTCGTTTCTAGCTGCTTATGGCAGGATGGTAGGTCTGGTCCCTGTTACTCCCTTACAACTAGAAGCAGAAGTCTAGAAAGAAACATTAGGAGTGAGGGAATGTTCTACCATTAACAGCTCCTGTCTGAGGATGAGGACCTAGCCCATTTTAGGATCATACTTGTGCTCTGAGGAATGTTGTATTTGATCACCTAGCTATAAGGCTGTGTGGTGCAATGTAATGGATCAGGGGTCAGTAATCTAGTTCTATCCCCTCATTGTCTGTGGTGGCTTTTAAAAAATTTTTGTCTTTCCCACATCCTTTCTCCCCTTCTCCTGGTTACAGTACTCACTTTCCTTTGGAGAACTGCTCCTCTCCATTTCCATATAGTTCTGCTTGGGCTGTCAATCAGAAGCCACAGGAATGAATATGTGATCCATACTTCACCAATCAGGATTCCCCAACCCCACTAACCCAGTTATTGGTTTAGGGATAAGAACCTGATCCAAACTGGGCCAATCAGAAATCTTCCCTAAGATTTTGTACAGGGAGTCTAGGAAAGAAAAGCTTTTATCTGGGGCATCACTAGGCAGGATGTAAGTCTACAGCTTTCCACAGCCACATTCTACCTCCTTCCCTATCTCTGCAGTAGAAAAGATCAGGGGAGAAGGCCTGAGCCAAGACGTGAATGATGTCCCTGGTAGCCATGAGACCAGTTCCACCTCTGCACTTCCTGGTGTGAACTAATAAATTCCCTTTTCTGCTGGTTTGGATTGGTTTTCTGTCACTTTTAATCTAAAAAGAAAAATCTGACTACTTCCTGTCTCTGGGTCTTGGGTCAGATATATTCAAAGTGCACTGTGTATTCTCTAATGGGTGCACAAGATGATCCATTGATGTTTGGGAGGAAAATATAATATCTCCTATTTATGAGTAAGCATATTCTAGAGGGAAAAGGATATATTGGAATGACAGGATAGCATGTGCAATGGCATGAAGACTAAACTCCATCCTCTGAGGGTCCAGGGCCAGGGTCTGTCTCAACATTATCTCCCCCAGCACCAAGCACAGGGCCTGGCTCATAATTGGCACCCAATAAATAACTGTTGGGTAAATGAATGAATGAATATGAATGGACAAGGAATGTTAGTTAAGTGCTTATGGTGGGGTGTAGAGTGCATAGCATTTGAAGGTGGAAGATGAGGAGCAAGAGATATGACTTTTGGGAAGGGCAGGGTACAGGCATCTTAAGCAGGGGGTTGCTATGCTAAGATTTGGGTTTAGAAGGCTCTCTTTGACTCAAGTGAGAGATTGTGAGCAGCGACATTTGTTAAGAATCTACTGTAATAGTCAAGTATGAGATGACGGAGTCTTGGGAGATGAGGGATGGTGCTGATAAAAGAGAGATTTAAGAAGCAAGATTACCTTGGTGACTGGATGTTGGGGTAGTATGACAATGTGGTGGGAGAGGTTTTGGTCAGAAAGGGGAATGACAGGTGTCAGGACAGAAGAGAAGTGACCCAGGGGGTTCCACTTTGGGAGCTTAGCATAGAAAATGTGTGGAGGAGGAGAAGGTTTGGAGGAAACAGTAATTGTGGTTTGAGTTAAGACATCCAGATGGAGATGTCCCATACACCATGGGATTTGTCAGAGTTGGGGATACAAATTTGAGAGTCATCAGGGAAGGCATAATATTAAAACAATGAGAATGGTTATAGATGAGAAGGCCAAGGAATGAACCCAGAGCACATTTAAGGGGTGTGGTACCAAGATTGCCAAATGACAGTACTCCAGAGGATGCCTGTAGTCTACAGACTATATGGAATCTATCTATTCTCTATCTATCTATCTATCTATCTATCTATCTATCTCCCTCCCTCACAGCAGATGCCCTGGTCAGGACCCATAAGTGACTCACATAGATATGCTCAAAGAGGTAGAAGCAGGCCAGGGAAAGAGTGGTGTCCTGGAAGTCAAGAAAGATGAGTCTCAAGAAGGTAGGGGTCAAATGCCACAAGGAAGTAAAGAGGAATAAGGACTGGAAATGAATAGTTCTCAAGGAAATACAGGGTGAGCTCTACCACCCACTAGCTGCTCTTCTCAAGCAAGTTCCCCAACCTCAACTAACTCCTAGAGCAGTTGAGGTTAAAGGAGGTAATCCCTCTAAAGTGCCTGGCACCAGTGCCTGGAAAGTAAGCACTTAGGAAACGCAGGCTCCTGCTTTTATTATTGTTCTCTTTTCACCTTGACTGCTTCAGCCTGTGCAGACCATCCCCACCGTGGACCTCCCCCTCTACTTCCCTCCCCAAGCCCCTGACTGACTGGCCACCTCTCTGAGGACCAGGGGACCTGGGTCTCTGGATCAGGCATGCATCTGGCAAGAGTCTCCACCATTCTGAGAGGCTCGGCAGAGCGAGCTGGCCTGGGGGAGCAGGAAGTCTCCCAAAGCCCAGGGTGACTGCCGAAAGGCCAGCGGCGAGTGGGTGGGGCTGACTGAGCCACGCCCCCTACACAACCCCTTTCTCAGACCCGGGTTTACCTGAATTTCCACCCCGTTTAGCCCGGCCGGGGTAGGTTGGGGGTGGGGGTGAAAAGGGGTTTGGAATCCCCCAGCGCCCTCGGTCCTTGAGTCTCCTGCGACTCCCATTCGACTTTCTGAGCAGAAGAGTTCAATTAGCTGGGGGAGGGGGCGAAAGGGGCGTGGAGACGGGAGCAGGGAGGGAGCCACAAAGGGGCGCGCTGTGTGGCCTCCAGGCAGGCCAGCTTTTGAAGGCCGATTTGCTCTGGCTGGGCAGGAGGAAGCGAATGCTAATTTCCTCCAGAAGGGGGTCTGCGGCCCTTCCTCTCAGGCCCGAAGCGGGTAGGGGGAGCGGGAGGCCGGGCTTTTCTGTCGGCTGTCCTTTGACTGCCATCGTCCTCCACCTCCTCAACGTCTCACACCTTCTGGGACCCCAGGGACCACCCCACAATGCTCCTACAGAGAGTAGGTGTTCTTTCTTCACCTGCCCCGGGAAGACGCTAGTTCCTTAACTGGCAGTGGCTTACCCTTGGCCGGCCCCAGTACCTAGCTGAGGTTTAACAACATTGGGGTATTTGGATTATGTTTCTTTTTAGAATTGGTTTCTGCTTTTTCTATCTGCAGTTAGGATATAAACTTTTCTTTTTAATAATGCACTTATTTAATTTATAGTAAAGACATTTAAAGAAAAATGATTAGTTGGACATGACAAAGGCACAAAGTGCAGCTGGTACTTGATGACTCAGTCAGGGAAACTCTGATGTAGCTTCTTCATCTGGGGGCAGAGAGTGTGGTTCTGAGACTTGCCCAAAAGGTGGGGGGGGGCGTCTCCTGCAGCACCCAGGTGGCTCCCTGGGAGGAGGCCTGGCCTGCCCAAGGCCTCCAGGGTCCTGGAGCTCCCCAGGCAGACCTTCTGGCTAACTGAGAATGAATTTAAAGTCCTCAGTTTCACCTTCTCCCACTGCTCCCCAAGGGCCCAGGGCTTTGTTCCTCTTCTGGTCTGGCTGTGAGCCTACACACACACACACACACACACACACACACACACACACACACACACACACGTACACACGCTGATTCCCCCTCCCTTCCCTCTCCCACTCTCCCCCTCCTCTTCAGGGGTCCTTTGTGAGGTAATTGGATTTCTCCCCTTGTTAGTTTGCAATGAAAATGTCATCTATTCCAGGCCACCGCCAGGGAGGGGCCGAGCCCCCATTCAGCACGCTCGGCCCAGAGCTGTGAAGCTATTCAGGCCTCCAGCCTCCCAGGCAGGCAGCTGCCAGGCTTCGCTGTCAGAGCCCCCTTCCCCTCCCCGCCCCGACGGGGCGTGCCCAGCCCTGGGCTGCTGTTCTCACCACCTCCCACCCCCAGCAAGCTGGCCCTGGAGGAATTTGATTTTAAGAGCCCTTCCCCTACCTGGAAGTGTGGGTACAGGGGAGGAGAGTGGGAGGGAGAGGAAGAGAGGAGGCTTCCCCCACAGAGGAAGTTCCATGGAAGTCCTGCACCATGACTTTGTGGGCAAAGTGAAATAATAGGGATGGAAAGGCCGGGATGTGGGTTTCTAAACTTGAAAGGCTTCCCCCAGAGGAAAAGAGAGAAATACCCCACTGACCCCCTTCCAAACCCCTCCCGGCTCTCTTCTCCATTGTGAACCACCTCCAGTGAGGACTCTGCCCTCTTAGCTGCCCAGTCAGGGAGGGGTGGGGGTGAGCTCCGCTGATTGCTCCCTGAGCTTCCCAGCTGTCATCGCTTTTCCACCTTTGCGTGGAATCTTGTCTTCCTTTGAGGCTCACGGTTATCAATCAGGGTCAGTCCCCATATTTGCTATCATACTGTCTCCTGCCCCCTCACGGTCTGCCATCATCCTAGGGAATGTCAGTGTCCTTTGGAAAACTCACCTGGCACCTCTGTTCCTCAGCCCTGGGACCTTTTGCTGGAATCTCACTCCCCCCTCTTCCTTGTTCTCCTCCATTCTCTGAGTAGTCTCCCTCAAACATCATGATTCCCGAGCGTCTCACCGCGGCCCCTTCTTTCCTCTCCTCGCACTGCCCACTCATCCTGAGTAGCAGTGAGTTAACCCACTGCTAAGGCTTCAACTTCACCAGGCTCACTGTCCTATCTGGAGCCAGACCTCCTACCATTGCAGCCGCCCTCCGAGCCTCTCCAACAGGCTAGCGATGCTGCTGCTGGTGACAGACATTACTGAGCACCTACTGTGTGCCAGGCTGCCCAAAGCACTTTCCATGGATTATCACCCTCCCCGGGTTCTTTCAATCCTCTGATTTAGTTACTGGTACTTCCACGGAGGCATAAAGAAGTTAAGGGGCCCCCCACAAGGTCACTACAACCGTAAGTGGCAGGGTCAGGATGCTTGCCCAGGCAGTCTGGCTCCAGAGCCTATACCCCAAATCAGTGGACGGCTTCCAAACAAAGCTGCGTCTTCTCTATCAACCCGTCACCTACCTTGGTGCCAGCACTCACCCCTCAGAAGAGCCAGGGTCGTGGGAGTTGCCCTTGGCTTTCCTCCCTTCCCCCAGCCCCACTCCCAGCCATCACCAAGCCTCTTCCCCGTACTCCCAGAATCCAGCCCAGCCATACCACTTTCTTAGTTCAGGCCCTCATCAGGACTATTGCCAGAGCTTCCTAACTGGTATCCCTGCCCCCTGCCCTGCTCCCGTCCAATCCCTCCTCCTCGCAGCTGCCAGAGGAATGGACAACAACCCAGACCCGACCATGTCTCTCTTCTGCCTAAAAACTCATCGGTGGTTCCTGTTATTCTCGAGTCCAAGTCCATGGCATGATTTAGCCTCTGCGTAGTGATCCAGTCCCATCCGCTGTTCTCTTCTTCCTTACATCCTATGCCTGAGCCACCTGCAAAGTCCCAGATGTGCTATGCTGTTTTCCACACTTGAGTGTTTGCTACACTAGAATGTACCTCCTCCTCCACCTGCTTGTTCTACTGACAAATGGCTGCTCATTGATCTAGTGTCCCCTCCTTGGTGAAACTTTCCAAGACTTCCATCTCTGGGCCCCACTACTGTATATCTATACCTTTATTCAAGATTGCCCTTGGATTTGGCAAAAGGGCCCTCACCCTGAGCCATCCTCTGGCTAGAAACTTCCCCTTCAGGCAAGAAGCCTGCAGGACCAAGGGGATGTGCCCACCTGGAGTCTGGGACTCTCTTTCTACATCACACTCTCAGGTACCCAGAATATCAGGACTCCCAGCCTGCTTCCAGGGCCTGTGTGGGTCCCTTTCCTGATACCATTTCCAAAAGGCAGTGCAGACCACCAAATGTGGGGTGGCCAAGGGACGCCTCTTTGAGGACGGTGGATTTACCTTGGACTTGCAGCCTGGGACATCCACGCACATGCATGCAGGGCCCTTTTAAGGGACCCACACAGGCCCTGGCAGCAGGCTGAGGGTCATCTCCAGTACAGTCCTCAGGAAGGACTCATGGGAATAATATTCACTGAGTTCTTGCATGTTGGCAACAGTTTGTCCATGTCTTTTGTACTTAAAAGCCAGTTTTCCTGGATATAAAATCCTTGGCTCACATTTTCTTTCCTTGAGTATCTTAAATATGCTACTCAATTTTTTTCTGGCATGAAGCATTGCTGTCTAAAAGTCTAATTTTCTTCCCTTTATAGGTCATGTGCTTATTTTTGTTTTTTTGTTTTTTGCCTAGATAACCAGAGAATTTTTCTTTTCTTTTATTATCCAGTAGTTTTTAACCAGGCTATGTTTTATTTTGTTTGTTTGTTCATTTTTCAGAGTATATTTTGGTGTTGTTTGTTCTGGGTTGTGTAGTGTTCTTTTTCTATATGCTTCTAATCTTTTTTTTTTTTTATTTCAAGAAACCTTTCTTGAATAATAGTTTTTTAAAAATATATTTTTATTTAAGTTGTAAACTTACAAAACAATCATGTACATGTGTGGAATTCCTATACAACACCCTTCCACAACATACTGCATTGTTGTGGAACACTTGTTACAAATTATGAGATAATACCATCAGACTATTACCACTAACTATAGTCTATAGTGTACATTTGGTATATTTTTTTCCATACCCCCCAATTTTTCTTTTCTTTTTCTCTTTTTTTTTGAGGTACTGGGGGCCGGGGATTGAACTTGGGACCTCATACGTGGGAAGCCAGCACTCAACCACTGAGCTATATCAGCTCCCCTGGGTTGTTTTTTTCATTTGTTTTGCTTATTGTTTGTTTGTTTGTTTGTTTGTTTGTTTAGGAGGCACCGGGAACCAAACCAGGACCTCCCATGTGGGAAGCAGGCGCTCAACTGCTTGAGCCGCATCTGCTCCTCCCACCCGATTATTAACACAGTACATCTTTGACATTGATGCAAGAATATTACAGTATTGCTGTTGACTGTAGTCCATAGGCTACATTAATTGCATTTTCCCATGATTCTCCACATTCTTACCATCTTGCAATAGTGATGTACATTTGCTCTAGTTCATAGAAGGATATTCTTCTATTTGTACTATTATTCAGTCCCCAGATTATTCTCTAGCTTTCTTTCAATTGACATTTACATCCCTAGACTACCCTTTTCAACCACAATCTCATTTATAAACCAGCTGTGTCAGTTCTACTCACTATAGTGTGTTACCATCAATGTTATCCATTTCCACACTTTCACAGTCAGGTTAATTAAAACTTCTACATACATTAAGCATCAGTACCCCCTCTCAGCCCTCCTCTTATCTCCCAATAACCTATACTCTAGGTTTTAACTCCATGCATTTATTCTTTGTATTTAGTTCATAGTAGTGAGACCATACAATATTTGTCCTTTTGTGTCTGGCTTATTTCACTCACCATAATGTCTTCAGGGTTCATCCATGTTATCATATGTGTCCCAATTTCATTTTTTCTTACAGCAGCATAGTATTCCATCGTATATATATACCACATTTTGTGTATCCATTCATTGATTGATGGGCACTTGGGTTGTTTCCATCTTTTAGCAATTATGAATAACGCCACTATGAACATCAGTGTGCAAATGTCTGTTCGCCTGAATAATAGTTTTTAGTATTTTTCTGTATCCTTACTTTTGCTTTCTTCTTCAGAAACTCCCATTATCCATATGTTGAGTCTTCTTTGCCCACATTCAATATTTGGCACCTTCTGTTTCTTGTAAGGCATTGTCTGTTGTGTTTATTCACTGTTGTGTTCCTTCAATTTTAGTGTTCACTTCTGAAATGTTTTCCCTATTATTTCTAACTCTTTCCTGGAGTTCTGTCACCCCATCTCTGATTTTTTTCTAATCTTAATTTGTTAGTCTTTCATTTTTTAAAATCAATTTCTTAATGTATTTTTTTCATTTTGAAATAATAGTTTATAGTTTTATTTTTTTGAGTGTGTAGGTATGTCTTTCTGACATGCTTTTATTGTCTGTAGCAATGTTATTCTACTCATTATTCTATTTCTCTCACAATATTTTTTATAAGATTTGACCTCAATATTTCTTGACTGTTTATTTTTGTGAAATTAGTTTTCTTGAACTTTTAGAAGGAGGTGTGGTTTAGGATGTTTTTATTACTACTTAGAGCTCACTCTTCTCTTGGTTTTATATAGTGTGAAACATATGGTGGTTTCCCCTGCCCCATTTTTATCTGGATCAGCTCTTTACTTCTTCTCTATTATCCTGTCCTGTGCGATTTTTATTTTTTAAATTCTCTTTGCATTTTTAGAAGTTTTTGCTAGGCATATTTAACTGCAGTGGAATATTATACTTTAAATGAATGAACTCTATGTATCAGATCTCCAGAACACAATGTTGAGTGGAAAAACGAGTTACATAATGATCCATAGAACATTATATCATATATAATTTTAATAATAAACTTTATTTTTAGAACAATTTTAGATTTACATAAACCTTGTACAGAAAGTACAGAGTTCCCATATACTTCCACACACATGTAGTTTCCCCTGCTGCTAACATCTTGCATTAGTATGGCACACTGGTTATAATTGCTCAGTCAATACTGATACATTATTAGTAACTAAGGTCTATAGTTTATATTAGGGTTCGCGCTCTCTATTATAAAGTCCTATAGGTTTTGACAAATATATAATGTCATGATTTATCTACCATTATGATATCATACAGAATAATTTCACTGCCATAAAAATGTCCTGTGTTCCACCTATATATCTACACGTCCCCCTGAGCACCTGGATGCCACTGATCTTTTTTTTTTTTTAAGGTTTATTTTATTTATTTCCTCCCCCTCCCCATTGTTTGGTGCTCGCTGTCTGCTCATCTTTTTTTTTTTTTTTAGAAGGCACCGCAAACTGAACCCAGGACCTTCCATGTGGGAAGGAGGTGCCCAATCACTTGAGCCACCTCCATTCCCTGCTTGTTTTGTCTCTCATTGTGTTTCCTTGTTGCATCATTATCTTGTTGCGTTGTCATCTTGTTGCATCATCATCTTGTTGCATCAGCTCTCTGTGCCAGCCCCTTGCCTCAGCTCACCGTCTTGCTTGTCTTCTTTAGGAACCAGGAGCCAAACCATGTGGTAGGCAGGTGCCCAAGGGATTGAGCCACAGCCGCTTCCCACCACTGATCTTTTTATTGTCTCTACAGTTTTGCCTTTTCCACAATGTCATAGTTGGAATCATATAATATGTAGCCTTTTTAGACTGGCTTCTTTCACTTAACAATGTGCATTTAAAGTTCCTCCATGTCTTTTCATAACTTGATAGTTCATTTCATCACTGAATAATATTCCATTGTAGATATGTGCTAACATTTGTTATGCATTCACTTATTGAAGAACACCTTGGTTGTTTCCAAGTTTTGGCAATTATGCATAAAGCTACTATAAGCGGTCACATGCAGGTTTTTGTGTGGATAAAAGTTTTCCACTCCTTTAGCTAAATACCTAGGAGTGCAATTGCTGGATCATATGATTAGCCTATGTTTATAAATTTTTAAATGATAGATCATTTATAGTTACCTATATAAGAAGTAAAGGTATAAAAATATGGACTGGAAGGAGCTATAGCACATTTATGAGACTCTATAAAGGGAAAAAGGAAAATGGAACAGGGGAAGGTGGCCCCTTATCTATATAGCTGTGTTTTATTAAAAAATCAGAAACAAAAATGTCTAATTGTGAATATTTGTCCATTCGGTATATGCCTAGATGAGAATTTCTGCTTTTCTCAGTAGCTTTCCAGCCTTTTTAAAAACGTTTTTCTTTTTCTTACTGGGAGGTTCTGGGGATCGAACCCAGGTCCCTCCATATGGGAGATGGACGCCAACCATTTGAGCCGCATCCGCCCCCATCCATCCTTTTAAACGTGCCAAAGGAAAAGTATCAGGGGCTGACCTGATGGCTCAGGGTTGACTCTGTACTAGGCAAAATTTTCAGGAAGAAAATCCACAACTAGATATATCCTAGTAAATGGATTAAATGTCAGAGATAAGGAATTCCCTAAGAATTCAAGCAGAAAAGGAAGGCTATCCACAAATAACAAAATCAGAATGGTCTCAGACCTCTCTTTTGGCAAACATGTAAGCGTTTTCCAATTTTTCAGTATTACAAACTGCTGCAATGGACATCCCTGTCTTGACTCCCAGGGTGCCTGAGTGAGTGGCTCTCGAGCTCACTCAGGTGCAGCTCATGGATGGGCCACAGGCAGGTGAGATTCTGATCCCCCCATTCCAGGCTTGAGATGCCTCCTGCTTTTATGCAGGAAGCTCATAAATGCTACTGCTGTCTCTGTGAGTCTTGAAGGTTGAAACAATTGCTGAGTCATAGGATTTGCACATCTTTAACTTTACTGGGTCTTTTTCTTGTTTCATCACAAGTTTACTTCTTTTATAACTTGATTATTGCCTCCGTTTCCTCTATCTGTATGTGTGTGTGTGTGTCTGCTTGTCTGAGTATCTGGTTGGGAGCAGGGGTGGAGGCAGGGGCAGGGAACACCTGCCACTCAGGTGAGATTGTCCTTGTTCTCTGTCATGCTCTGTCCTTCTTCTCCTTTGCATTCTAGGAGTGTTTCTCCCTCTGATCTTTTATATTTTTCATTTTATTTTTTACACTGTCTGGTCTACTATTTATTGCATTCTATACAAATTTCAATTTTGTTTACCACTGTCTCTTACTATGAATTGGCCTTATTTAATAGCAGTATTCTCTTGTGTCTTATATAAAGTCTGAAGTACAAATAGTCTAATCTTGCCAGTAAAATTCATTGTGGGGAAAGGTTGGACTCTGAGTCACGTATTCATTCAACAAAATTTTATTGAGCACCTACTATGTGTCTTGTGCCACGCTAGCGCTACAGTGATTAGAAGAGCACTCCTTGCCCTCTCCTTCTCCTTCCCCTTTGCTGCACCTTTCTTCCAGGGTCTCATTATTTCTCCCTTGCTGGGTCCTCCTTTAATGAAGTTTCCTTTATTTGTTGGATTCTTGGATTGCCCCTCACACCTTGGCAGAGAGGAGAGGAGGAGATGGAGGTCCTAAGATGGACAAAGACTTGACCAGGCTCCCGGTGCTCAGCTGTATGTGCCCACCCCCTCCATGGTTACAGGTGGGGGACTCAGGGTCCCGAGTCCTAGAGGCTCAGGCCACTGTCGTCACTCAGCTCCCACCACGCACCAGGTGCTTCGACCTAAGCACTGGGGAGACAGCAGCGCACAAAGCACATCAAAATGCTGCCGCATGGAGCTGAGCCTCTAGTGAGGCAGGTTGACAAAGGCGCCGAGCAGATTCCTGTTGTTTGCTAATATTGCCTGCGCAGTGCGTGGGGCAAGGGATTAGGGAGGGGTCGGGTGCTGAGCTGGACAAGCTCCGTCTCATTTCTTCCTCCCAATAACCTCCTTTTACCGATGAGAAACGTCGGCGGGCACACAGCAGGGAAGCCGTGTTCCTCTGCTCCAGGGCCCAGGCGGCGCGCACCGCCCTCTTCTGACGAGGCGGGCGCGACTATCCTCCCGGGCCGCTTTCTGGACCCCTCCGTGTGGCGTCTAAAGGCCAAGGCTGCCCTCTGGTGGTCACGTGATGCCTCGGGGCTGAGGCTCAGCTGGCTGAGCGGGCGCTTCGCCTGGGGGCTGAGGGGCGGGGGCGGGACACCACCGGACCAAGCAGGTGACCCTGAGCCAGCTCCTGGTTCTTCGGCTTATTCCACCAACGGTATGACTTAAGTCAGCTGGCTCTGAAAGCCCCAATGTCCTCACTTGTCCCACTGCTGTGATGACTAAATAGGAGGAAGAATAAAGAGCACTAATAAAAGAGCACCGGACCCCTGCCCTGCCCGCCAACCCAGTACACAATGACCAAATGGTTGGCGATAACAGTAACCCTGGTCACTATTACTGTTGGTTTTATCCAGCCTCGGTTTGTTAGTCTGTAAAACGGGGATGGCAACATTTCATCTATGCCAATTTCACAGAATGGTCATTCATTCAACTATTTTTTATTAGGCGCCTATTAAATACAGGTTTCTGTAGTATTTTCGGCTCTCTCACCTTGTGTTCCGTAACTCTGGGGTAAGGACAGAGAAGAGGGACACTCCAGCTGCAGCCCCAGTAAGTGCCAGGCTGGGGTGGGGGTTGGGGGCGTGGGGAGGCGGTGCCAAGACGGTGGAGATGGCAGTGAGGGCAGGCAGCACCCCCTAGTGGCCACAGGCAGCCATGTGCGCTCTGCTCATTTTCTTGCTGGGAAGAATTGTGCCTCCGCCTGCTGGCCTCTCAGGACTGCAGGTCAAGTTCTCTCCCAGGGTTCACAGACTGGGGGAGCCAGGCCCGGGTACAAGAACCAGCAGCCCCATAATATTGCTGGGCCCTTCCCAGACCTAAGGAGGGTGGTGGGTAGGGCAGGAGTCTGGGGGCCCCAGGAAGGAGACCAGGCTCTGGGATTGTGGCAGAGCCTCTTAGCATTCCACTTACTAAGCCATTCAGGCCTCAGCTCTCCCCATCTGAAAAATGGGTGATCATAAAATAAGTCCCCCCACACCCAGAATTGAAGTGAGGCTTGGAGGAGCCAGGTGGCAATGTGGCAGAGTTGGGAGTTGGATCTTTCTGGTGTGGTGATGGGTAGAACCTCATGAGCTGAGCATGAACTTAGTCCAGGGACCTGCCAACTGGAGCCGGGGTCCAGGCCTGGGGCTAGAGTGACAGGTGGAGCCTCAGAGCCAGGCTAGCACAGCATGGGGGAGCAAGGGCCTTGGGGTCCTCCTTGAACGCATGTTCAAATCCTGGCTGCACCACTTACCAGCCGGGGGACCCCAAGCATGTTCCTTAACCCTTCTGGTCCTCAGTTTCCTTTTCCATAACAGTAATTATGGACCATTGTGGGTGAAAAGAAATGAACACAGAGCCAGTGCACAGCAAGCACGTAAAAAAAGACAGGTGTTACTTGACTCTGGTGTGGTGGAGAGTGGTCACACAATGAAGGGGCTGTTCTCTCAAAGACTGGGGGGCCAGAGCTCATGTCTGTCCCAGGGTCCCAGCTCTGCCCCAGTACCACCTGGAGTCCAGGCTGTGAGCATTGGCCCATTCCCCAGTCCCCTGGGTTGTCTAGGACAAAGGTGGGGCGCTGGTCTGGCTATCAGGAACTGCTTGCGGTTTATTTTCCCATTGATAGTATCTCCCCAGCCCATCCTCACTCAGTCCATTCTTTCATGCAACAAATACCGAGTGTTACTATGCGTCGGGCACTGGACTAGGTACAGGGGACACAGTGGGAATCAGACACCACTATGCTCCATTCCAAATCCTCTTGACCCCAAGACTTATTCCAATCAGGCCCATGGGATCCAGTTCTTGCAGGCTCTGACCAGCTTTGAACAGGTACCACAGAGCCATGCCTCACTCGGACCCCTGCCCCATCTCTTTCTCTTCCTGCCCTGGGGCTCCTCTGAGGCCATGGCTTGGAAATGTCCCAGAAATCTGCTCACCCTTGTGAATGTGCAGGCCACTCGTGACCGATGGGGGTGGAAGCTGATGGAGAAAGGATTTCCCCCTTTCACCCACTGGGTAGGTGGGTGGATTCCTATTTCCCAAGCCTCCTCAGGAGGTCCCGGGGCTGTGCATACCCCTGTGGCAGGGGCTCATGTAATAATGCATCCTTGTACTGGCTTTCCCTCCTTCCTTGTTTCATTTCCCCTTGTCCCGTACTCCTGCTTCCTGAGATCACTTCCCAAATAAATTGCTTGTGTCCTGTGCCTGCCTGGGCTCTCAGGACTGCATCTGCCTCCAGATCAGCTTTCAGGAGAACCCAGGCTAAGACACAGGGTTGAATAAAAGAGACAAAAATTCCCACCTTCATGGAGTTTTGTGCCAGTTGTAGAGACAGAAAATAAACAGGACAAATAAGTAAAATATATCATATGTTAGTAGTAATATTTTAGTGGAGAAAAATAAAGCTGGGAAGGGAGACAGGGAATTAAGGAAGGAGATGGCAGTTTTATTGAAGGTGGCCAAGGAGGGTCTCATTGAGTAGGTGACATTTGAGTCAAGACCAGATGAGAATGAGAGCTTCCCATGCTGATCTGAGAGCAGAGCACTTCAGGCAAAGAAAGGAGCAAATGCAAAGGGCCTGTGCATTTGAGGAATGTCACAGAGGCCGGTGTGGCTGGAGCAGAGTTATGGAGCAGATTCTGAGAGGTCATGGGGGAGCCAGGTGGTGTGGGGCCTCATGGGTCATGGGAAGGATTTCAGCCTTTACACCGAGGAGATGAGAAGCCATGATCAAGGGTTCTGAGCAAAAAGGAGAGCTGGGACAATGTTCTTAGAGGGGCGCTCTAACTGCTGCAGAGAATGGCCATATGGGGACCAACTGGGAAGCCATGGGGTTGATCCAGGTGAGAGATGGTGGTGGCCTGGAGGTGAGAGAAGTCGGGATTTGTCTTGAAGGTGCAGCTGACAGGGTTTGCTAAAGCATTGGATGAGGCATATGTGAGAAGCAGAAAAGTCATGGATGACTCCAGGGTTTTGGGTTTGAGCACCGGGAAAGATGGAGTGCCCATTCCCTGAGATGGGAAAGAACGTGGGTGGGGCAGGTTTGTTGGAGGAATATCAGGAATTCGTATTGGAAATGTGAGGTGTGGGCTATTAGACAATCAAGTGGAGATACCCAGTAGCCAGTTGGATATATGCCTGCCATTGAGAGAAGAAAGGTGTTGGCTGGAAGCGTCATTTTGTCTGAGTCACGAGCTTAGGCATTGTGTTTAAATCCATGAGGCTGGATGAGCTCATTAGGGGAGTGAGTGTAGACAGGAAAGATGGAGGAGGCCCTTAAATGCTAAAAGGCTGGGGAAGAGGAACTGCAAATGAGACCAAACAGAGGTGTCCAGAGAAGAGGGAAACCGGGCAAGGTGGTATCTTGAAGACAAACAAAAAAGCATTTCAAGGAGGAGGGAGTGATCAGCTGGTCAAATGCTGCAGGCAAGTCTACTTGAACACTAGATACAGCAACATAGTTATTTCATCTCGCTTATTCATGAAATAGTCAATATGGGTAAGAGAAAGAAGACCAATTACTCTTATCAGGAATAAGAGAGGTAAATTAACTATGGATTTCACCAATATTAAAGTAATAAAGAAATATTATGAACAAATTTATGCCAATAAAATTTGATAACTTAGATGAAATGGACAAATTCCCTGAAGGACACAAACTACCAAAGTTCTCTCAAGAAGAAATTAATAACCTGAATAGTCCTATATCTATTAAAGAAATTACATTTGTAGCTAAAAACCTTCCCACAAGAAAATCCAGGTCCAGGTAGCATCTCTGGTGAATTCTACCAAACTTTTAAGGAAGAAATATCAATTCTATATAAACTCTTCCAGAAAATTGAAAAGGATGGAATATTTCCCAACTTATTCTATGAAATCAACATTACTCTTATACCAAAACCAAAGACATTGTAAGAAAACAGTTCAATACCCTTCCAGAACATAGATGCAAAAATTCTAAATATTTTAGCAAACTGAATCCAACAATATATTAATAGGTTAACCAAAATGTATAACCTAAAACTATAACACTCCTAAAAAAAAAAATAAGAGAAAATCTTTGTGACCTTGGGTTAGACTAAGATTTCTTAGATACAATACCAAAAGCACAGTACATAAAAGAAAAACTTGGTGATTTGGTCTTCGAGTTAAAAACTTCTGCTCCTTGGAAAGCACCATTTAAAAGAATAAAAGACAAGCCACAGATTGGGAGAAAATATTTGTAAGTCATATATCTAATAAAGGATTTGTATCCAGAATATATAAAGAACTCTCAAAACACAATAATAAGAAAACAAATAATCTAATTTTTAAATAAAAATATTTGAACAGACACTTCATCAAAGAAGATATCTATATGGCAAATAAGCCCATGAAAAGATGTTCAACACCATTAATTATTAGGGAAATGGAAATTAAAACCACAATGATAGCATGACATATTGGATATTTAGAATGGCTAAAATTAAAAAGACTGACTTTAACCTGCTGGCAAGGTTGAGAAGGAACTGGCACTCTCATACACTGCTGGTGGGGATGAAAAAGTGTGACCACTTTGGAAAACTTTTTGGCAGTTTCTTAAAAAGGTAAACATACACCTATCATATGGCCTAGCCATTCTACTCCTAGATATTGACCCAAGAGAAATGAAAGCATGCATCCACACAAAGACAGGTACAGGAACATCCATATCAGCTTTTTTGGTAATAGCAAAAAAAACTAGAAACAACCCAAATGTCCATCATGGATGAATAAACAAACTGTGGGATGCTCAAACAAAGGAATACTACTCAGCAATAAAAATGACTGTCTTACTGTCTGAGTGGGAATTTATAGATATGCAAGGGGAAGAGGCTAGAATGACCCATGTGGTAATGGATTATAGTTGGAGACATCAATATGAACTCATGTTTAGCTTAACATAGATGCAAATGGTTACATGTAGACATATTTATAGATATGTTTATAGACACAAGTTAATATACACACATATTTTCTTGCTGTCAGCTGAGAGGACCTAAAAGAAACGTCACTCCAGTAACAATGAGCACACCCAGCATCCAGATCTTGGTTTCTATTATCATTCTCCAATAAAAGGAAACAGGGCTCCTTGGAGAAATGGCTGATTCCAAGACTGGGGCAGGAAATATACAAGATGAACCAGGAGCATCTTGTAGTGCCAGAAAGTAAGGAAGTGCTAAAAAAGCAAACAACCCTCCCCCAAACCCCACATTTCATGGCACATGGGAGCCAATTGAAAGAGCTTCCAATGGCCAAAGCTAGAACGACTTAAGGAACACAATAAAAAAGTAATATTGGATTATAACCCAAAGTATAAAATAAGTATCCATGGGTATCTAGTGATATAAATAAATGCTTGAAAAAATAAATGTGGAGGAAGAGACAAATCTCCCTTACAGAAGAATTCAAAATAATTTACGTAGAGGAAAAAAAGGAATGAACTCTCGATATCTGCTATATACTACAACGTGAATGAATCTTAAGATAATAATGTTAAGCAAAAGGAGTCATACAAAAAGGCATGCATACTGTATGCACTATATGTAAAATTTTAGAAAATGCAAACCAAACTACAGAGACAGGAGGAAGCTCAGTGGTTGCCTGCAGATGGGGCAGGTGGGTGATGGGATGGGTAGAAGGAAACGATTCCCAAGGGGCAGGAGGAAGTTTATGAGGGTAACTGATATGGTCATCTCATTTGTGGTAATGTGTATACATTTGTCACTTTACATATGTGCAGCTTAATGACAGATATATGCCATTATGTATCTTCCCATAGCCTGCAGAATTGTGTGGGAGAGTGTAGACTACAATGTGAACTATGGTCCATGCTCAGTGGCAACGCCCCAGGATGCATTTATCAATTGCAATGAATGTGCCACACTAATGAAGGATGATGTTTATGTGGGAGGGTGTGGGAGGTGTGGGGAGCGGGGCATATGGGAACCCTATATTTTGTGTGTAACATTTGTGTAATCTAAGTGTCTTTTTAAAAAAATTTTAAATATTAAAAATAAATATGTGCAGCTTATTGCACATTGGATATACCTCAATAAACTGTTAAAAAATAAATTTTGAGAATATTGCATTTGGAATTTTTGTACAAAGCCAGTCTTTCCTACGGCATTTTTACCATTATAATTATATAATAACAAAGGCCCAAACTTGAAGTCCACAAATCCCCTCTAGTTTTCCAGACTGGGTTGCACAAACGCTGCCATTTTCTTTGTGTTCCATGGTGGGGAAAATAGTTTTGAAGGTCATTCTTCCATCCCTGTGATGCGAGGTGTCAAGATAATGTTATTGACTTTGAAGCACAAAAGAGTGTGACAGCAGGGAAGTCCTTCACCACAGGACTGGAAAATCCCGCTCCCTGTGTTCCATGTTGCTTTTTAGAGAAGTGAGTGACTAAGGTTTGGAAGGAAAAGAGGAGATAAATGTACACTGGAGCTCAGTGTCCGTGGGCACCAACCCACGAACCCTGGTGCACATGAGCAGCCGGGTGGGGCGGTGGTGAGAGGAGCCAGCTAGAGAGGGACTGTGTGGTGGTGGAAAGCACGAGGACAAAGTGACCAGGGGTTTCCAGTTTCCAGGGTAACGCGACTTTGGATGAACAGACTCAGTGCAGACACACCCCACCCCCTCAGCACCTCTGCTACCCAAAGGCGGCCACCATTAACCTCTAGGCACAGAGAGAATCTTCAGAGAACAGCCAGGGCCATGGTGCACGGGGTCACTGGCCAGATTCAGAGTTTAAAAAAAAAAAAAAAAAAATTCTATCTGGTCAAACTGCCGACCAGGCAGAGCTGCAGCAGCTGTGCCCGCACCACACCAGGTGACAGAGGCAGTAGAGCAGAGAGGCTGTGGCCGGTGAGATTCTACCTGGGTTCAAGTCATGGCTTTGCCACTTCCCAGCTGTGTGCCTCGGGCAGGTTATCCAACCTCTCTGTGTCTCAGTGCCTACCCTTATGTTGAGCTCTTCAGGTCTGGGGCTTTTATTTTATTTCTATTGTCCTGGCTACTAAGAAACTCACAGAAAACCTAGAACCCAAGTCTTGGGGCAGTAGACTTGTGTAGACAGATCCATACGAGTCCTGCGGTCTCCAGCAGGGGGCGATCGGCACCAAGCTTTGCTTTCACTGAGCATCGTTAAGGCCCAGCCATAGCCTCAGCCCCTGGGTACAAGCTGCTTACTGTTGGAAGGAGTCACCCGGTCCTAAAACCACACATGGGTTTGTGGACACTGCTCCCTTCTGGACCCTTGGCTTTCCTAGTTCCCCACCTGCCCCACTTTGGGGAGGAGAGACCCTGTGTCATACCTTGCTGAACCTCCGTGTCCCAGTCTATAAAACAGGTGCTCTCTGCCTTCTCCCCTGAGGCTTCCCATGAGAGAATTCTTAGTAGGAAGCACAGGCATCATGGAGAAAGGCTCTGGCCCCGAAGCACGGCTGGGAAAATCCATGTCCTTAAGTCGCCACACCAAAGAACAAGAGAGGCCGTTCCAAGCAGGCACCCTTGGGAGAGATGCTAATCCTCAGGCCTCAGTGCCCCCAACTGGTACCAAATCGTCACCCCAGCTTGGCCCCTGACAGCCCTTGCACCAGTAAGGGGATTCCTATCCAAGGCTGAGGCCATATCAAAACAGCACAAAAGACCAAAAAAAAAAAATCACATCTTTATTGTTGATTAATGAACTGGATTGGAGGGGCAAGAATGGGGCATGTGGAGATATACCCAGCTCTGATTAGTCAGAAACACCTGTTAACTATGTACAAAACCAAATGTTACCAAAAATCACATAAAAAAATCGGGCCAGCAAAACAGCAGCCCCAGGGGAGGGCTCAAGGCACCTGGAAGGCTGAGAAAGGGGCCCAACCCGGCCAAGGGGTTGGGGGTCCGGAGGCTGCCCCCCTCCCACTGGCCCCAGAAGGTCACACGCATTCCCTTCTCCCCAGAGGGACATAAATACCACCAGCCAAGGCACTGCCAGAAATTAGCCCTGAGCTAAACCCTGAGCTCTCCTCACCCCCAAGACACCCAGGCCTGGAGAAGAGGCGCCTTTGTTCCCCATGCCCTGCAGTGTGGATGCCACTCTGAGCAGGAGTGGGATCCGGGCAGGGTCCCCCAGAAGCTTCTTAGGGAAGGGATTCAAGCTCGGCCGGCAGTGGCCAAAGGACAGCAGTGCAGGCAGCCCAGCCGTAGGGCAAAGGCTTTGGTCAGTGCCAAGTGTGGGGAGAGGGGCCACACTCCTGTCCAGTCCCCAGCGTGGACTGGGAGGCGCTGCCCTGGCTCCGTCTCACAAGAGGCCAGGTCCATCCTGGGCCCTAAATGGGGTAGCACATGCAGCAGCCGGTGCCCGCAGCCTCCACGCTGGGCTTGGCGCCAGGCCCCAGGAGCCCGTCGGTGACAGAGTGCTCTGTGATGATGTCCTCCACCCGGGTGATGTACAGCAGTGTCAGCAGCACCCCTAGGAACTGAGGAGAGGGCGCAGGGCCGGTGAGGGCCTGCTGGGGATCCGGGCGGCGTCCCCAATGGTCCCTGGCCCTCAGAAACCCTCGTGGCTCCGGCGGCCTGGGAAACCCCCACAGCACAGGCGTCTCCCAGCCCCAGCCTGGACCCTCCTCTGCCCCTCCCAGGGAACCCCAGAGACCCTCCCTGTCCCCCATCAGCAGAGGCCTCTCCATTCAGGGACCCCTCTCCCTGTTCTGGCCACTTCCTGGGGAGCTTGGGCAAGTCACTTAACCTTGTTGAGCCTCAGTTTCCTTCTAAGACGGGCATGATCACAGTACCTACCCCACAGAGAGAACTGAAGGAGACAGTGCCTGTGAAGCACTAGCAAGAGCTCAGTAGAGATGCCATTGCCAGCCGCCCTCTCCTTCTAGCCCTCCAGGCTGCCCAGCACGTACCCAGACTGCCCCTCTGCACCGGATCTCGTAATCACCAAGCCACACTTGGTTTGAACACACAGTCTGCCCAGCTGCACCCTCCCGCTCCCCTCCCTGTGGGGGTGGGGGTGCCAGCCCACCTGGGGGAGCAGGATGCCCAGCAGAATGCCCGCCATGATGGTGTAGTTGTCCATGAACCAGATGAGCACGGCGTTGGTGCAGCCCCGCACGTAGATGACGTCCTGCACGGTGAGGCGCTGCAAGGTGGGGGAGGGGGTATGGGGGGGAGCCTGGTCGGCCAGGCCAGGCACCCCACCTGCCCATAATGGGAAGGTCCCTCAACCTCTGGGTCTCATGGCAACGGGGTGGTTACAGACTACTGTCTCAATGAGCAGTCCTGCTACCTGGGGAACACCCTGGATGTCTGTGGGGGCATGTTTGGCTCTCACAAACTTTGGGGCTCTGGGTTGAGGGGCTGCAAAGCTCAAGGCAATCCTCCACAAACGACGACCCAGCCTGCAAGCCTCTCAGATGCCCCCCAGGCAGGCATGTGGGCGGGAATCCTATTTATAAACATCTGAGCCAAAACCCTAATGCCAAGTACATTAAAAAAAAAAAAAAAAAAAGCCAAAGTACTTTCTGCATGGTTTGAATATGTACTCAATTTTCCAGAAATACTCTTATGTAAATTAATGAATGATTGTACTTTATTTTGTTCAGAACTTTATGAAGAGTTGTTCACATTTTAAAAAGCAATGGCAAAAATGATGCCCATGTATGTAAGTTGCCAAGACAACCCCCGTTTATCAGCTGCCTCTGTAGCAGCTCAGTCTCGGGGATTCTTCCTATCAGTGAAAACACAGCAACTACAAACATGATGACTTTATTGTGTCTCCTTCTGTACCGATCTAGTGCCTGGGCAGTGAAATATGTTGTTATGTACCTGTGAATTGTTTTATTTCTCCTTTGATCTCAGGTAAGTGTGTAGGTAAGCTTGTATCTGTGAATTTCATTTCGGGATAATAAATAGGGCATTACCAAGTATTTATCATAAAAATGTCCATTGGGGCTGATGGGTTGAGCACCACTGTTGATCTCTGGTCCTCAAACTTGACCATGTGTCAGAGCCACCTGCTGGGCCCCACCCCAAGAGGTTCTCATTTAGGAGGTCTGGGGCAAAGCCCAAGAATTTGCATCCCTCCCAAGTTCCCAGGTGAGGCTGAGGCTGCTGGGCCAGGGGCCCCACTCTGAGAACCTCCAAGGCAGCTCGAGGGCCTCATTATTTTTATTCCCTTCCCAGCACCACCTCCAGCTTCTCTCCTAGGTCAGGGATGTTGGCCAGGAAGCGGCTCCGGGCAGGGGGTGGGGACAAGGAGGGCTCATTGTCCTCTAGGGGCTTCTGGGTTCCTGGCTGAGGGACCCAGTTGGAGCAGTCTGGGCACACAGGGTACCAGCAAGCGCCCTGCAGGCCTCACAGAAAAGTGGACGGTGGATGCCCGGCATACCTGGGCTGGCGGCCTCGCCCAGCCTGCAGGACTCCTAGCTAGCCGAGCACTTCTGTGTCTGAATGGGGGTGGCAAATCCTGGCAGTCCCTGGCTCTTGTTCAGAGCTGGGGATGTTGGGAAACCTCAGCAGTCAAGGGCCCCACCCTAGGGATCAGGCCAATCATCCTGAGGATAGGATGGGAAGAGCAACATTCCCGGGGGAAAGGGATTTTAAAGACATTACCTCCTTGTCGATAGTTTTGTAGCCACACATGGTGTTGACAACGTCGGTCTGAAATAGAAATAGTACAACAGCTAACACGTATATGCTTCCCATACAAGATGCCATTTTCTCCCCATTTTACAGATGCAAGTACTGAGGCACAGAGTGGGGCTCTGTTCAAAGTCACAGAGCTGATTCCCTCCCAGGCAGTCTGGCTGAGTCTGCACCTCAACCGCCCCCGAGAAACATCCAGTGAGGACAGGTGGGAAGGCTGGGTCCCTGGTGCTGGGTGGGAGGACCGCGCCCACCCACCCCCACCGCGGCTCCCCCAGGGCTACTATCACAGAGGTCAGGGCAGTCCACTGGCTCTCATGAAGGAAAACCTCAGACCTACGGTGAGAAGCTAACCAGGGCCCCTGGCTACACTTCCCTGCCTTGGGAGACAACCACCCACCCAGAGGGCCAGTGGAGGGTGCCACTACAGCTTCCTGGGAAGGGGATGCTCTCAGGGACTCCTAGATACTGCTCAATACAAGCTCAGGGAAGCTGTGCAGGTCCCAGGGACTCGAGACCCCAGCCCCGTTCAATCCCTCCTGTGATGGTTAAGTTTATGAGTCTGCTTGGCTAGACCACGTACCAGGCCGTCTGCTCAAACATTAACCTAGATGTTGCTGCGGAGGCATTCTGTAGCTGTTAAGGCCTACGATCAGTTGACCCAAAATAAAAGAGATTACCCTCATTTATTTATAATAATGTGGTTGGTTCTCATCCAGTGAGTTGAAAAGCCTTAAGAGCAAAACTGAAGTTTCCCAGAGAAGAAGAAATCCTGCCTCGAGATCGCAACGTAAACACCTGCTGGGTTTCCAGCCTGCTGACCTTCCCCAGATTTCATATTTGCCAGCTCCTCTAGTGACATGAGCAAATTACTTAAAATAAATCTCTTTGTATGCATATACATACATATGTACATAGACACACAGTGTGTGTGTATCCTCTTGGTTCTGTTTCTCTGTAGAACCCTGAGTGATACATCTCCCCAGGCAGGCCCCAAGTCACAGGGCTGGCAGGGCTCTTCCTGTCAAGTTTCCTGGGCCCAGATCCTGCTCTGCCACTTACTAGCTCCGTGAGCATCCTTAAGTAGGCTGCCGAGGGACCAGCACGTGGGAGGCACTCAACAAATCTGCTGAATGAATGAATGAATGTATGAGCGGGTGAAGGGGTCCCTCAGTCTCCTCTACCAGCAGTGATGATCAGTGAGCCCACCTCAGAGTCTGTTTAGAGCATAAAGTGAGACACACACGTCAGTGCTTGTCCTGGGCCAGGCTGACAGTGGAGCTCAGCAGCACTGGTTGGCGTGACTCGGCCTTGGAAGGGCAAGGACAGGCGTCTGCTTACCCTCCCAGACAGCAGGTTGGCCTCAGACACCATCCACATCATTCTGAATGACAGGGCTTGGTGTGGGCAAAACTACCTCCCTTGGTGTAGACGGCCACCAGGTGCCCCCAGACCAGCCATGCCCAGCATCCACAGAGCGCCAGTCAGCCGTCTGTGGCCCCGACCCCCATGGACAGCCAGGCCTGGGGAGCGTGGGGCATGAGGGCATGATGCGAGTGGGTGCTTTCCACCTTGTTCATTT
>JAQZBX010010046.1:0-35683 GCA_029593785.1 Cabassous unicinctus
TATTTCTAAAATTTTATTTTTTAGATGCTATTGTAAATTAAATTGTTTTCTTAATCTCCTCTTTGGATTATTCATTGCTAGTGTGGAAGAACACAATTGATTTTCATGTGTTGATATTGTACCCTGCCACTTTGCTGAACTTGTCTATTAGCTGTAATATTTTTCTTGTGGATTTATTTGGATTTGCTATATATAAGATCATGTCATCTGCAAATAGAGATAGTTACACTTCTTCCTTTCCAATTTGGATACCTTTTATTTCTTTTTCTTGCCTGATTGCTTTGACTAGAACTTCTAGTAACTATATTGAATAGCAGGAACTGAAGGAAAAAATTATATGCAGAAAAGGTGTTTGACAAAATCCAGCACACTTTTCTTGATAAAAACACTCAGAAAACTAGGAATAAAAAGGAACTTTCTCAACACAATAGAGGTCATTTATGAAAAACCTAGGGCTAACATCTCATTCAGTGGTGAAAGGCTTAACATTTCCCCCCTGAGACCAGGTATAAGACAAAGATTCCTGCTTTCACCACTGCTATTTGAGATAATTCCTATATATATATTTTATATTTCAGGTGATAAATTCTAGCTGTTAATCCTGGCTATTGAGTTTTTTAATCTCATTAATTCTAATTTCCATGTGAGTCTGATTCTACTGGCTTTGTTGTTTCTGCTAGCTTTAGCTTAGGATGTCTTATTTTATTGTGTATTTTGCATGGTATTTTTGTCAGCTGTTTATTATCCATGGATCTTCAGCTTTGTAATTATTCTTAGATCTGGTTATTTTGGAGGAATTTTTCATATTACTGGAGATCCAAATGATCTAGAATAATTTACAATACGTTTTTGGTCGTGGTTTCTGACCAATGTTAAGAGTGAATTTGAGCTGCAAATCTGTGGGAGGGCTAGCTTGGGTTTATTATTTTGCAGGGTTATTTCCCCCCTCTCAACTAAGTACTGAGTTTTGAAACACACATTTTAATTTCCTATCCTCTGGATGGATATAGCTGATTGAGGTTGTTCTCATTGTGATGATCTCAGTTGATTGTTTCTTCTTTAATAGTAATTCTATCTTTAGCTCTGTTATGTACAATGTTGTTTCTAAATTATTAGTTCTGTTACAGGGTTATTTTGTTCCATTTGTTTTAGTTCTGTTGTTTTACTATCTTATGCAGTATTGTCTGTTTTATTTGCCCACCTTTGGTGAATTTTTGGATTTGTTTCTTCAACCTGTGAAGCTTGAGAAATTGATCTTTGGTTCATCAGGTTTACAAATTTTCTCATGCTGAAAACTGGCTTTACAGGTCAACTTACCTCTCTTTGCCTACCATATTTATTTAGATTTTGGACTAAGAATTCTTTACTTTCATAACAGCTCATTTAGAAAGATTTTTAAATGTATCGATTATTTTTTAGTTATTTTCAAAAGTAAGAATAATCAGGCTTTCTGATCAGAAATTTCTAAAAATGAAATTTTGTCTTTATTTATTAGTGTACCTTTTAAATTACATAATTAATAAATGCTATAGTCTAAAAAACTATAATCTAAAATTATAAAATAATAATCCATAATCCCACCATTTAGATATAGTCAATATTGATTGGCTCTCCAGAATTTTTCTGTCAATTAAAAAAATCACCATTGTAATTTTTTTTGCATTTTATTTCTATTCACTTAATAATAAATTTTGTATATTTTGAACTTATCAAGTAAAAGATACTTGAAAGCAGAAAAGATACTCGGACTGTTTTTCTATTTCCAAGAGCATTCATCATAGTTCTGGGAATAGAACGCCTCTCTAGTGAGTTATATATCATAAGTAAAGCTATAAGTGGAAAAGTTAAGTTTATATATATTTGTAGTGGAAATGTGGAAAATATAATTGGTTTTTATGTGTTAATATATAATATAATCTATGCCCATTATTTCCCAAAATTGGAAAAAAGTCCCATACCTCTATTAAGAAAATAAAACTGTAATAAAGATAGCAAACACCTGAATATAAATCCAAAGATCTCTGAGGAGCAAGAAATGTAAAATAATAAACAAAATGTCCTTGTATATGAAGAAGGCATATTACACGAAAAACAAGAGTTAATGAAAATAAGAAATTGTTGGATATGAACATAGATTTTAATTATTCAGCCAATGATGTCTACTTTTCTTACTTGGTTACTTCACAGAAAATTTAATAATACCTTTGATTATTATGACACACATAAAGAGAAGTGATCTAGGCATATAGTTCATGTTCTCATTAAGGTAACATTTAACATTTTAGTAATGTTTTTGAGGCAGAGCAGCCAGAGCATTATCTCTGCTATAATAGAACATAAATTTTGCATTTTTAAGATCTCAATGATTTATAAAGTGGGAAATTGTTGAAAATATATTAAAGTATTATAGAATAACCTTATGGGGACAAAAAATCATCCATATGTGAATTCTAATTGAAAATTTTGTTTTCATCTAATTTCCCTATAGACAGTTTACTAAGATGGTACACAGCATTTAAAAACTCACGAGACCATTTCTAAACAATAGAGCAGGAAAAATACGTTAAAACGACTTGGTTTCAAAATTTTAGACTGTATGCGTTGTCTTCCTTTTATTAAAAATGATACAATTATCACATTTACACTTTCTTCTACCTCTTCTGCCTGGCCTCATTCTAATTTTGTCAGTTACTTTTTGTTTGTTTAGCAATTTATAAAGATGTTTGCTTTTAATTAATCTGTTTTAGATAATATCTATTAACTCCTCTGTAAAAAAAAAAAAATAGACTAAATTAGAACATTTACACCTTCTGCAGTCTCCTTTTCCCCTTACAATTTTTTTTTTTAATTTGAGAAATCGTGAGTTAACAAATCATGCATACCATACAGGATTCCCATACATCACTCCACCACCAAAGCCTTACATTGTTGTGACACACTTGTTACAAATGATGAAAGAACAGCATTATAATATTACTGCCATCTATAGTCCATAGCTTACAGTTGGTTAATTTTCCCCACAAACCATCCTATTATTAACACCATATAATAGTGTTGTATATTTGTTATAGTTCATGAGAGAACATTCTCATATTTGTACTGTTAACCACAGCCCATCATTCACCGTGGGGTTTTCTGTGTTATACTGTCCCCTGCCTTGTATAATCCATCCAAAGTATACCCTCATTGACTCTCAGTTTCATCACAGAGTTGTGCTATCATCAGCTCAGTCCATTTCAGAAGTTTTTCATTACTCCAAAAGGAAAAATCCCTTATCCTCTTATACCCCCCACCCCATTATTTGAGCCCTAGCATTGATACAGTACCTTCTTTGCCAATGCTGTAAAATATTAAAATATTACTGTTAACTATAGACTGTATGTTAGATTATTTGTATTTTTCCCATGTATACCCATATTCTTACCACCTTGCAAAAGAGGAACATTCCTATATTTGTACCATTAACAACAATCATTATCCACCACTGAAATCGCTATGCTATATAGTCCCTAGATTGTCATCTAGCTTTCTTTCAAGTGACATTAACCTTCCTAAACTACCTCTTTCAACCATGATCACATTTATAAATCAGCAGTGTTGATTATACTCACTATAATATGGTACCATCATCTCTAACCATTTCCCCACATTTACAGTCCCCCTTATTAAACCTTCTATGTATGTTCAGCATCAACTCCCCCTTCTCAACCCACATTCTATCTCCTAGGAAACTCTACTCAGTAATTTTACTCCATGAATTTAGTTCATATTAGTGAGACCATGCAATTTTTTTCCTTTTGTGTCTGGCTTATTTCACTCAACATAATGTTCTCAGGGCTCATCCATGTTTTCATGTGCATCCCAAGTTAATTTCTTCTTATAGCCAAATAATATTCCGTCATAGGTATATACCACATTTTGCTTATCCATTCATCGTTTGATGGACACTTGGGTTGTTTCCATCTTTTAGGAATTGTGAATAATGCCACTGCGAACATCAGTGTGTATATGTCTGTTCACATCCTTGCTTTTAGTTCTTCTGAATATAATCCTAGTAGCAGGATTGCTAGATCTATGGCAGTTCTGTATTTAGCTTCCTGAGGAACCACCAAACTGTCTTCCACAGATGCTGTACCATTTTACATTCCCACATTTCTCCACATCCACTCCAGCATTTGTTCTTTTCTGTTTTTTGTTTGTTTGTTTGTTTTTCCATAATGGCCATTCTGTAAAGCATGAAATGATATCTCATTGTAGTTTGGATCTGATTTCCCTAATAGCTAGTGATGTTGAGGACCTTTTCATGTGCTGTTTGGTCATTTATATTTCTTTTTTTGGAGAAATGTCTGTTCAAGTCTTTTGCCCATTTTTTAAATTGGGTTGCTTGTCTTTTTATCATTGAGTTGTATGCTCACTTTATGTAACATGGAGACCAAATCCTTGTCAGATTGTGATTTCTGAATAATTTCTCCCAATAAGTAGGCTGCCTTTTCACCTTCTTAACAAAGTCATTTGAAGCATATAAGTGTTTAATTTTGAGGTGGTCCCATTTATCTATTTTTTCTTTTGTTGTTTGTGTGTTCGGTGTAAGGTTTACAAAGCCACCACCTCCCATAAGACCTGAAGATACTCCCCTACATTTGCTTCTAGGAGTTTTATGGTTCTAGCTTTTATATTTAGGTCCTTGATCCATTTTGAGTTAATTTTTGTGTAAGGTCTGAGATAAGGGCCCTCCTTCTTTATTTTAGCTATGGTTATCCCATTTTCCTAGCACCATTTGCTGAATAGACTGTTCTGACCCAGCTGGATGAGTTTGATAGCCTTGTAAAAAAAAGCACTTGACTGTGATGTGAAGGTCTGTTTCTGAATTCTCAGTTCAGTTCCATTGATCAATATGTCTATCTTTATGCCTGTATCACACTGTTTCTATGACTGTAGCTAAGTAATATGCTTTAAAGTCGGGAAATGAGAGTCCTCCAACCTCATTCTTCTTTTTAAATATATTTTTGGCTGGCTATTTGGGACCCCTTACCCTTCCAAATACATTTGATAATTGGCTTTTCAATTTCTGTTTTTAAAAAAAGGCTGTTGGAATTTTTATTGGGGTTGCATTGAATCTATAAATAGTTTAGATAGAATTGACATCATAATGATATTTAGTCTTCCAATCCATGAACATGGAATGCCTTTACATTTATGTAGGTCTTCTTTGGTTTCTTTTAACAATGTTTTGTAGTTTCCTGAATACAGGTCCTTTATGTCCTTGGTTACATTTATTCCTAAATATTTGATTATTTTAGTCGCTATTGTACATGGGACTTTTTTTCTGACTTCCTCTTCAGATTGTTCTCTAGTAATATATAGAAACTCTACTAATTTTTGCCATTATTCTTGTATCCTGCCACTTTGCTGAATTTGTTTATTAGCTCTAGTAGCTTTGTTATTGATTATTTGGTACTTTCTATATGTAGAATCATATCATATGCAAATAGTGAAAGTTTTACTTATCCCTTTCCTATGTGGGTGCTTTTTATTTCTTTTTCGTGCCTACTTGTTCTAACTAGAACTTCTAGCACAGTATTGAATAACAGTGACAGTGGACATCCTTATCTTGTTCCTGATCTCAGTGGAAAAGGTTTCAGTCTTTCATTGTTGAGTACAATGTTAGCTGTGAGTTTTCCACATATACACTTTACCATGTTAAGAAAGCTTCCTGTTATTTCTATCTTTTGGAGTGTTTTTATCAAGAAAGGATGTTGTATTTTGTCAAATGCCTTTTCTGCATCAAAGAGGATCATGTGGTTTTTCTTCTTCAACTTATTAATGTGGTTTATTAAACTAATTGATTTTCTTGTTTTGAACCACTCTTGCATACCTGGGATAAAACCCACTTGTTTGTGGTACATAATTCTTTTAATATGCTTTTTTTGGACTTGATTAGTATGTATTTTGGTCAGGACTTTTGCATCTATATTCATCAGAAAGATTGGCCTGTAATTTTCTTTTTTTGTAGTATCTTTGACTGGCTTTGGTATTAGGATGATGTGGTTGGCATCACAGAATGAGTTTTGTAGCATTCCCTCCTCCAAAATTTTTTGGAAGAGTTTGAGCAAGATTGGTATTAGATCTTCTTTGAATGATTGGTAGAATTCACCTGTGAAGCCATCTGGCCCTGGGCTTTTCATTCTGGGGAGGTTTTTCATTACTATTTCAATCTCATTACTTGTGATTGGGGTTTTTGTTGTTGTTGTTGTTGTTGTTGTTGTTTTTAGTTCTTCTATTTCTTCTACGGTCAGTGTAGGTTATTCATGTGTTTCTAGGAACTTGTCCATTTTGTTTACGTTGTATAGTTTGCTGGCGTACAGTTGTTCATAGTATCCTGTTATGATCGCTTTTATTTATGCAGGATCAGTGGTAATGTACCCCCTCTCATTTCTATTTTATTTATTCACATCTTCTCTCTTTCTTTGGCAGTCTAGTAAAGGATTTATCAATTTTCTTGATCTTTTTGAAGTACCAACTTGTTTATTTTATTTATTTTATTTTTAATTCCAACTTGTTTTTGTTTGTTTTGCTTTTTTGAGGTACTGGGGGCTGGGGATTGAACCCAGGACCCTGTATGTGGGATGCCAGCACTCAACCACTGAGCCAAATCGGCTTCCCTGTGTTTTTTTTATTGTTTGTTTTGCTTGTTGTTTGTTTTTATTTTTTCAGGAGGCACCAGAAACCGAACCCTGGACCTCCCATTTGGGAGGCTGGAACTCAACTGCTTGAGCCACATCTACTCCCAGCCAACTTGGTTTTATTTTTTTTAAAGATTCATTTTTATTTATTTATTCCCCCTGTCCCCCCCCATTGTTTTTGCGCTCGCTGTGTGCTCTCTGTGTGTTCTTCTGTGTCTACTTGTTTCTCTTTAGGCAGCACCAGGAACTGATCCTGGCACCTTTGGGAGTGCGAGACAGGCACTCACTCTCTTGCACCACCGCAGCTCCCTGGTCGGCTGTGTCTCTTATTGTCTCTCCTCTGTGTCTCTTTTTGTTACATCATCTTGCTGCACCAGCTCTCTGTGTGTGCCAGCACTCCTGCATGGGCCAGTTCTCCTGCACCGGCCAGCTCTCCTGTGCTGGCCAGCACTCTACGTGGGCCAGCTTTCCGCTCAGGCCAGCTTGCTGCTCAGGCCAGCTCACCTTTCACCAGGAGGCCCTGGGAATTGAACCCTAGACCTCTTATATGGTAGATGGGAGCCCATACTCTTGAGCCACATCTGTTTCTGCCAACTTGGTTTTGTTGATTCTCTATTGTTTTTTTTGTTGTTCTCAAATGCATTTATTTCTGCTCTAATCTTTGTTATTTTTTTCCTTCTGTTAGCTCTTCTTTTTCTATTTCCTCCAGATATGCAGTTAGGTCTTTGGTTTTAGCTCTTTCCTCCTTTACAATGTAAACATTGAAGGTTATAAATTTCTCTCTCAGCATTGCCTTCACTGTATCCCTAGGTTTTGATATGTTGTGTTCTCCTTTTCATTTGTCACAAGATATTTACTGATTTCTCTTGAAATTTCTTCTTTGATCCACTGCTTATTTAAGAGTATGTTGTTTAATCTCCATATGTTTGTGAATTCTCCCTTTTTCTGCCTGTTATTTATTTCCAGCTTCATTCCATTATGATCAGAGAAAGTGCCTTTTATAATTTCAGTCTTTTTAAATTTATTGGGACCTGTCTTGTGACCCAAAATATGGTCTGTCCTGGTGAAGGAACCATGTATATCCTATTGTTTTGTGGTGTAATGTTCTATAAATGTCTGTTAGGTATAGTTAATTTATCATAATTTTTAAGCTATCTGTTTCCCTATTTATCCACCGACCAGATGTTCTATCCAATGCTGATAGTGGTGTATCGAAATCTCCAACTATTATTGTAGAGGTGTCTGTTTCTCCCTTCAGTTTTGCAAGTGTGTCCCTTATGTATTTTGGGGTGCCTAGGTTAGGTGCATAAATATTTATTGTTTCTTCTTGATGAATTGTCCCTTTTATTAATATGTAATGGCCTTTTCCATATCTTATTACAGTTTTGCATTTAAAATCTAATTTGTCCATTATTAGTATTGCTACTTCAGATCTTTTTTGGTTACAAATTGTGTGGAATATCTTTTTCCAACCTTTCACTTTCAACCTTATTGTGTCCTTACATCTAAGTTGAGTCTTTTATAGACAGCATATAGGTGGCTCATATTTTTTTTATCCATTCTGCCAGCCTATATCTTCTGATTGGGGAGTTCAGTCCATTAACATTCAGTGTTATTACTATAAAGGCATTACTTAATTCATCCATTTTGCCCTTTGTCTTTCGGTTGTCATATCGTACTATTGTCTGTATGTTTTTACCCTTTAATTTACCCTTCCTAATAATCTTCATTTTGACACTCTTCTCCAAGTCTCTCATCCTTGTCTTTTCTTTCCAGGCTATAGCACTCCCTTTAGTATCTCTTATAAATCAAGTCTTTTGGTAAAAAAACTCTGTTTTTGTTTGTTTGTCACCCACATTTTTGAAGGACAGTTTTGCTGGATAAACCTTGGTCTGACAGTTTTTCTCTTTCCATATTATAAATATATCATACCACTGCCTTCTTGCCTCTTTGGTTTCTGATAAGAGATCAGAATTTAGTATTATTGAGCTTCCCTTGTATGTGATGCATTGCTTTTCTCTTGCTGCTTTCAGAATATTCTCTTTATCTGTGACATTTCACATTCTGAATAGTAGGTGTCTTGGAGTAGGTCTATTCGGATCTATTCAGTTTGAGGTGCATCGTCCTTGGATATTGGTATTTATATCTTTCATAATGGTTGGGAAGTTTTTGGTCATTATTTTCTCAAATATTTTTCCGCCCCTTTTCTGTTCTCCTGGGACACCTATGATGCCTCTGATTTTGCATTTCATGTTGTCATTCAATTCCCTGAGACCCTGTTACATTTCCCCCCCTTATTTTCTCTTTCTGTTCTCCCATCTTTTCAAATTCAGATTTTCTGTCCTCCAGTTCACTAATTCTGCCCTCCAATTCAAATCTGCTATTATATGCCTCTAATGTATTTTATTTTATTTTATTATTATTTTTAAAAGATTTATTTATTTATTATTTATTTATCCCCCCCTTGCTGCTTGTGTTTGCTGTGTCCATTCGCTGTGTGTTTTTTCCATGTCTGCTTATCTCCCCCTTGCTGTGAGGTCCTGCTGCATCAGCCCACCACGCTGCGCGGGCTGGCCTGCCCTCACAAGGAGGCCCCAGGAAGCGAACCCGGGGCCTCCCATATGGTAAACGGGAGCTCTATCGATTGAGCCACACCCGCTTCCCTCTAATGTATTTTAAATCTCATTCATTATGTCTTTCATTCCCATAAAGTGTTACTTTTCTTTGCAGTCTTTCAAATTGTTCTTTATGCTCACCCACTGTCTTCTTTATCTCCTTTATTTAGACATATTTTCCTTCAACTCCCTGAATTGATTTAGGGGATTTATGTGAACATCATTGATTAGTTGTCTTAAATCCTATGTCTTGTCAGGAATTTTTATTTGATCATTTAGTTCAGCCATAAATTCCTGTTTCTTAGTATGGCTTATATTTTTTGCTGATATTTAGGCATCTGATTATGTTGGTGAATTTTCTTGACAGTCAATTTCTCTCTCTTGCGTAGAGGTTGTGTTTCACAGCTTCTCTTTGATTTTTGGTTCAACTTATTCTAAATCTTTACGATTGCCCAGCTTTATTTATTAAAACATGGCCATCCCGCTAATGGGGCACAGGCCAGATCTAAGAGTGCCTGGACATGAGAGACTCCAAAAAGCTTTTTTAATTATTGCAATTTCCCAGCCTGCCAGCAGCTGGTGCTCTTTGGCAAATGTTTCCTCAGAGGTGTATCTTTACACCTCTGCTCACTGGTGATTCTGGTCTGGTAAGAGCCAATATCAGAATGTGCTCCACTGGCAAAACTCACAGAAAAGAAACTACTCTCCACCCTCTGCCATACCCTCCCCCTCCCAGAGAGGAAGACATCTGTTCCCCCCTCAGATGGCTGCAGTGAGCCAAGGGTTTTTTTACCCAGGCTTTTCACCTTGAAGTTTTTGCTTTTCCTCTTCATCTCTCTGTCCTTATCCCTCCTGGATGATGCACATCACTCTTTTGGTCTGCAGACCACCAAAGCAGCTCCCTCAGACAGCCATTTGCCCTTCCTCCATTGTTTTTGTAAGAGAGTTGAGCCCTGCCACCCTACTCTGATGCCATGTTCCTGGAAGTCCTTAAAATTTTTGTTATTATTCATATTGTGATTTATGACATTTCCTACCCCATTCATATATCCCATAACCACATTAGATCTGCATGAAAATGGCTCAGCAACAGTTCTTTTTACAGTTCTTTTTACAGCTGCTTTCCTCTCTTGCTTGTCTGGATTTCACAGCTTTTTTAAGTCTTATTTTTCAAAAATGGGCTAATGGATGCTCTGTCCCCTGAATTCCTTCACATTTAAGAATGGCTATCAGTTGCCATATTACTTTAATTAGAGTGTAGCTATGCATTCTATTTTTAGGTCACAGTTTCAAAGTACGAAGTTTCTTTTTCTTTTTCTTCATACTTTGTAGACTTTGCTCCATTGTGTATATGGTATTGCGTTGGCAAACCTTGAAGCTTACTTGATTTTTCTCTCCTCATAACTGGTTTCTGTCTAGGTACTTGAATAGTATTTTCTTTGTTCTTAATTGGAAACTACAAATAAATATCTTATTGTCAATAAATCCACATAAATTTTTCTTGGAACCTAATCTTTTTTCAAACCACGGCTTAAGTTACTCTTTCATTTCTGGAAAATAGATTTTTTTATATATTTGAAGGCTTTTTGGTTTGGGTCTATGTATTTGAAAACTGTTTGCTCAGGGTATATTTTTCAGTCATGCATATTTTGGTTGTCTTTGTCTATATTTCATGCTGATTATTATTTCTTTCATTGATTTAATCTGTGTCTTTTTTTCTTCTTTTTCTGCTTCTTCACACTTTAACTTCAGTGTGATTATCTTTTTGAGGGAAATTCTGTCTTAAGCTCTTTGTTGTGTACAATGTTGTTTCTAAATTATTTATTCTCATGTTGTTATTTTGGTCCATTTGTTTACATAGTTCCATTGTTTTAATATCTTTGAGTTCTTGTTATATTAAGTTTGAAATATTCTTTAATAGCGAGCAGCATTCTCAACATGTTTTCTTCTTTCTTGAGTTATGTTTTCTTCAGAACAGAATTCTTACGATATTAGTTATATATGGTTGTGGAGCATGCTATTCTAAATCTTAGCAGTTTAAAACAACAACATTTATTACCTCTCATTGTCTGTGGGTCAGAAATCTAGGAGTCACTTAGTTGGGTGATTCTGACTCAGCATCTCTCATGAGGTTGCAGTCAAGCTGTCAGCCAGAACTACCATCATCTCAAGACTCAGTGATGTTGATAAGTTTGCTTCCAACTTCACTCACGTGGTTATTGGCAAGCTTCAGTCCATACAATTTTAGATGCCCTCCTTTTTTCTCATTAGGCTGATTTTTAAATTGTGTATTCAAAATTTGCTTTTCTGAAACTCACCTCTTCCCCTCATCTTATATTTAGGCCTGTGTTTTAGAGTGTCAGACCAAGTCTCTTTTTTACCTATCACTGAATTTCTTCTAAATAATATGAAATTTAATATGAAAGTTATTAAATCCAAATATGCCTTCTTGCCTATATACATGTCCTCCACTTTACTGTAACCAACCTTTATTATTGATAACAGCATCATATTTTCTCAAGCTTTTTCCTACTTGGTGGTCAGGATTAAATATAGAATAAAAGTTTTCTTCATACTTGGTCTGAACTTTTTTCAATTATGTGTTACTTAAAAATATTATACCAGGTATACATTTTCATTTAAATATTCAAGCAATAGAAAAATATATAATATAAACAGTGAAGCGTTATCTCCCTGCTTATACCTTCTTTCTCTATTTTGCTGGACTATCCACTATTAACTGTTACTTATGAATCATTCCAGTCCTTGCCCTATGTAATCCAAAGATAGATATGTAGATTTGGATTTAAGTATGTATATCCAGTAGCTAAAAGCCTATGTATGCATCTTAGTCTTTACATAAATAATATATCATGGACATCCTTCTATGTAAATACATCATATTGAAGATTATGCATATTCATTTTATGGATACTTCATAAATTATTTAACTCCTGCTTTATTTCTGGATATTTAACTTATCCCCATGTCTTTGTTTTTCAAATAATGGGGCAAGAACACCTCAGTATACTAGCTTAGAGTTGTGTGGGTATTACTCTATAATGGATTGCTTGAAGTAGAAAGGCTAGTTTAAATATTCAACAGTCAGAGGCTTGAAAGCATAGTTATTCTTTGAGATGGGCAACATTAGATTGTTGAATAGGTCAATCTTCCCTTCTCCGTATATTGATTAAAAATCATAGTGTCTTTTAAATTTTGAAATCAACTAATGAGCTTTAATTCTTCCTAGACTAACATTTTGCATGCAGATAGTTGTTCCTAAAATAAACAACCTTGTAGTGGAAGCATGTCTAGCATGTGGAATGGAACAGCAAGAATGTCAGCATGTTAGAGTAGATTGAGGGATGGGGATGGTAGTAGAGGATGAGTTCAGAGAGGTAATGAGAGACACATCACATAGGACCTTGTAAGCCATTTTATAAACTTTGGAGGACTTTCTCTCCATTATAAAAAACCTGAAAAGTAGTCTAAACTCATTTTCTCCATTTCCAATGCAGTGTGGCTTCCATTTTTATCACACCTTCTTATGCCACTAGTGAAATCAATTGCTTCATCCTTACCAAAGCAGTGGCCTTTTTCACTCTTTTGCCAACTTTGCCTGATACTGTTGGCCATATAAAATTTAAAGTAAATTAAAAATGCTTGATATTGTAAAGTGTATATTTTATTCTTACGGACCATTCTTCATCTCAGAATTTTGTTTGACTTTTCTCTTGTAACATAATTCTTTTCCTGCTTTATCTGCTGATTCTGCTCAGACTCTTCTGTAAATCCTTTGTCTTTCTTTGATGTGTAACCTAGGATTTCATTCTTGGTTCTTTTCTCATGTGTTCCATGAAAAGTTTCACAAACGCATTGCCTATTTTTTAATTAATACAAAGTCTATTTCAGATTAGCTCTGAAAAGCAAGAGCAATGTGCATAGTTTCTAAAAATATTGAGCCTATGAAAATAGATTGCTAAAGACATTTCAACATGTAATAACGTTTTATTTTACCCAATGATTAATATATATTATTAACATTTCCTGCTGCCTGGAATGCCCTTTATCTGCTTCAGTGTGTTAATTGATGTTCTTTAGATATAAGACATATTTAGACTTCTAAGATTTTCTATTACAGCAAACTTTAAGTTACATTATAGCTAATGCATATTTATTATTATGGGTATTATGCTATTTCTAATCCCTTGAAATTGATAAGATATAATTGATCTGTTGTTACTTTTACTTAGTGTGCAGGACAATTCATTCCCTGATAACACCAGATGACAATTTTCTCTAATTCATAATTTCTGTTTTACCTTATAGGAAAATACCAGTACACTGATCCTAGAGAAAAATTTTAACTAAACATGATTACTGGCTGATTTGAATATCAGTCTCCCTTTCTTCAACAAGTCTACAATGCATTTGCTCTCTTATCTTTGATAGTGTATAATTTATTCCTCATTATAACCTAATTTATTTTTACTTTTTTAATGAGAAATAATCTTCCATAAAATTAAGTTGATATAACTCAAACTATTAGACATACTGTAAATTTTGAATATAATTTTCTTAGACTATATGAAATGTTTTTACAGTATATTCATAATTCTAAATATAACATTATTTGGATTTTACAAATATGATGCAGAATTAAATTTTTCTGTGAGGTCTTGATAATGTTATTGATTTTTCCTTTTATTTCTCCATTTATGATACAAGCACACTGTCTTACCTTTTTTCCCCCCTGTAAATCACAGTATATACTCAAAAGAACAAACTTGGGCTAAATGCATTAAATTCCTCCAGGGCAAATTTATCACATAAATTCCAGTTGTTAATTTTTATACAAACTTTTGTATCTTTTAAATATTGTCTAATTCAATTTATCATCAAATAAATTTTTGGTAAACTAGCTCATTTCTACTTTAACATTCAATCATTTCTACTTTAACATTTAGTTAAAAAAATATTTGTCGGGGTTTGGCTATAAAATCAGAATAAAGCTAGATTTTTCAGTTTTGTTTCATTGACTCCCATATGTAGAATCCTCACTAAGACCTTCTACCTTTTTGTGCTAAATACCCTAAACTTTATTTAAACTTTCTAGTCTATAATTGCTATTTCATATGATAGGATAGTACTACAAAGAACATATAGTCCAATTTCCAAACTAGAGAACATTTTCTAGATTTTTAATATTTTCCATAAACCTTTTACAGACTTTTTCAGCATCTCTTTCCAATGTTAACTCCTATTGGCTTTTTAAACAACCTTCTCAGTTTCTTTCTTATGATGACTGGACTATGGTTTCTAAACATCCTCTAATATTTTTTAAGGTAGTATCATACTGATTGTAAAGTTTAAATGGGCAAAAATGAGGCCACTTATGAGTCTTGAAATACCTGTAGAATATGCTAATATTTAATTGGTTCTCATATGGTTATGTCTACCTCATTTGGGAATCTAAGGTAGATATTTCAAAGATAAGAAAATGACATGCTAACATTACAGTTGCAGCCTTAACCCAAAATTCTAAATTCAGAGGCCCTGAAACTGATTGAATGCTGTTTGTAAAACCAGTTCCTTCTGCTCTTCTTGTTCCATTATCATTCGAAAACAAAAATAATCAGTTTCCAATGTATGCCTCTTAGTATTTTGTTGACTTTTCCTTCGATATATTATTTATTATGTTATTCAAAAATATATTCTTCCAAATGCAAGTTTGAATAAAACAGTTTATGAGACGTTTCACTAGCAATTTGAGCTAAAGTTTCATTGTAAGTAGAAATATTAGAAAATGTAGTTGTAGTCATTTAGAAAAAAAATAATTGCAACTCTCCTTTAGAGTCTGGAAGAATGTATGTTACAAGTGATTTTGGAAAATTTTTCTTCCAGGTGGTTTAGAATCTTTGAAAAATCTGCAGCAGCTAGTTGTGGACCACAATCAGTTAATCAGCACAAAAGGTCTTTGTGATACTCCTACCATAATATACCTGGATTGTTCATATAATCATCTTACGGAAATTGAGGGCATTGAAAATTGTGGATTGCTCCAAATTTTGAAGTTACAGGGAAATTATATAAGTGAGGTAATTGTTTCAGACTATTTGATTTCTGTGATTAATACATTTTTCTTTTGATAGAAATATCAACTGCAAATTTTAAAAGTAATTTCAAGTAATTTTTCTTTGTTCTTTCATGCTTAGCTGCATTTATTTCCAATTTACTTTGAACTATTGTGTACTTAAACAGTTACAATATTTTAAGAATCTAAATATAGTTTTTTCTAGTACTAAAATATAATAAATTATGACGTTTCAGTTATATTTTTGTGTATAAGTAGGACTACATTTATCTATCAAGAAATTCTAATTCTAATTTGTCATGAAGTATCTTTTATAAAAAACAAATTAAAAATTATGAAGTTAATTGCTAGGAATTTTATTCATACTAAAAATATTGTATTAAACTTTGTCTTATGCAGTTTACCACAATATAATAATTGGGTAGATTTTATATTTTAAAATTTGGTTAAATGATGAAATATTGCTTAATATAAACTAATGAATCAAATTTAAATATAGCTTCCATCCTTGGAAAATCACGTCCTATTAAGAGAATTACATTTGGATGATAACAGTATTTCAACTGTGGAAGCCTTTTCTTCATACTGGTTGCCTTTATTACAAAACCTTACTATCTCTCAAAACAGGTAATAATATACTTTGCTTAAACAATAAGTACAGTGAATGATTACTTAAAATAATTGTGTGATGGTCTTAAACAACCAGAAATGCTGTCCAGCTTTTCTGATCATTTGATGGAAGCACACCACCATAAATTAATACATAAATCATAAAAATAACTTTATATACAATTTTAAAATGTAAATAGTGTATTGACATGCCCTAAAATGTTTGTAGAACTTTGTTAATTTATCCTCATTTTGTTTCTTCTCAAAGATGCACTTCTAGAAATCTCTCAGGACAGGTTTGTTTATATTTGTAAAGAATATAGTCCTTGGGAAATTCAGGAGGTAGTTAATTTAATTCAGAAGGATGTCTCATTCTTTCAAATGGTACTTATTAAGTCCTGGAGGAGCAATTTTTAAGCTGCTCTCAACTTGCATGTCTTTTTGTAACTGTTAAGATTGATTTAAATTTGATTTCCCAAAGGATATAAAGTAACACTTAAAAAAATACCTTAACATTAAATCAAAATGGGTACCTGCCACAGAAGATTCATTTGAGACCACCAAACATCTGGATCTTTGCAGAGAAAAACTGTCTAAAACCAAAACAGGAGCATAATATGTGTACTTCTCCCTCTTCTTAATATTTCATTGAGACCTGTTCACTCTAATATGATTAATTTGTTCATCAAAGGCACATGGAGTAGGGGAAAGGAACCACTTTTAACAAGAAATTGCTTCTTTGAATTTTACAATTCTTGCAAAACAAGTGAACAAGGACAACCCAATTTTTACATATTTTTTCCACAAAATGTATAAAATTTTCTATCTTTGCCACAATAGTGTATCCTTTGTGCACATACATCTCAAATGATTTTACTTCCACCTGTTAAAATTTGACAAATGGAAAACTGAATTGGTATTCAAAATTCCCTCAAATTGTTTTAATCACACCTAAATTATGAAAGTGCATTTTTTCTTTTAAACAGGACGTTTATTCCTAGAGCCAGCTCCATCAAGTAACAATGTTTAAGTAATTGGGGCCATTTGCAGAATATTCTCAGGCAAGAGATACAGTTTAAAAGTGAAATATTCAGCTATATTTTGGACATATGCAGCATATCACTCAGTAATTGACATATCTAGTATATTTTATAAAGGTGGCTCTCAAGACACGTTAATGAGTATAACAGTCCTTAAAGAGTTTAGGAAATCTTTAAATCAAGAACATTGTTTGCCAAATAATGCCTTTAATTTCTTTGGACAATTTAAATCATTCTACTTGTAAAAGTTAAAATGAATATTAACTGATAGACTTTTTTCTCTATCAGTCAGATATGACTTGTTGCTCATATCAATTTTAAATGATTAGGAGAATTATGTAAGCTATATCATAAAATTATTTTAGAATTGTTAGCAATATGCTTAATCTAAATTATTCTTACTTATAATTATATTTGCCTAGCCTTATAACATTTGACTATTGAGGTAGTGTTGCACTGTTTTTGCTATACAGAAATGAGTAATACAGGTCTTTACTATCAAAGAACCTTTAAGAAAAAATAACTTAATCTTAAAATTAAGCATATAGATGCACAAAAATAAGTTAAATTATTATATAACACATTGTTTTGAATTTTTAAATAATACTGTCACTTATATTTGAATATATTCTTGTGGGTCTCTCAAATTTTTTGCAGCATGTAATCTACCATTTTTGAGGGCACCATGGAAATGTAATAGACAGAATTAGACAAATGGAGTAGTAAAATGATTTACTAAAGTCATAGTATAAAATAATCCATAATCACAAGCTTAATATCATTAACAGTGGAAATTACTCATCCTACATTATGCTTTCATGTGTGCATTGACATTTTCAGAACCATGTCAGGTTTGGACCTTAATAAAACACAAGGTCAGCATATCTGAGTTTGAGTTCTGGATCCATATCATACCCATCACTTGACCTTGAGCAACTCTCTTCCCACAATCTAAGCCTCAATTTCTTCACATATAAAAGGGGTAAAATAACTACTTTATAGGATTTTAATGATGATCCGAAAGAATATATATGTAGATAAATTTTTCATAGCTGAGAAGATTTTCTATAAATGTGATATTTGGATTTTCAGTTGTTGGTATAGCCTTTAAAGTGTACATAATTTTCTTTTAATTTTTGATATTTTTATCACAAGGAAGATATTATGTGACCATATGCTTTTTTTCCAACAAATGAAATACATATAAAGAATGATATTTATTACATATTGTTTGAAATATTTGTTTCATCCTGACTTCTGTTTTAAATTTTCATTAGAACATGTGAGTGTTTTAAGTTTGACTCAGCAGAGTTCTAACTGGAAGACTCTCTGGCTTCATAAGCCTTTCTTCTTCCAGTGAGACTCAAAGTAGTAGCAGAAAATGGAAACTATTACCCATTGGCTGTTCACTGTTCAAATCTTTTGCTTTTTGTCGTCTTTGAAATTTATATCTTTTTTATGCCCAGGGCTAATGTGACAAGGTCAAATGGTATTAGGTTTTCACTAATGTCCTTTGTCTTTCTGGTTTGAATTTTCTTGGAAATAATATACACAGAATGTCAGTAAAAAGAAAAGTAGTAGAGGTTTTTTTTGTTTTGTTTTTTTTAAGGGATCAACTATTAGGTTTCCAGCACTCTAATGAGTAGTCATAAAGGTGAATGAATGGCTCGTTTTCTTGATTAAAATTTCAAAAGAAGAAAATGAACATGATTCTATAAGCATGGTTATCTGAAAAGATAACATTTTAATTTTATAAAATATTTGTTCAAACCAGGTATTTCTTTACTTGGATTAATTTTTGCAAAGGGAATTGTAATTGATTTTTAAAATATTATATATATTTTTATTAGATCATTTGCAGGTTTACAGCAAAATCATGCAGAAAGTAGAGTTCCCACATATACCCCCCTCTCATACCCAATTTTCCCTATTAACATTTTGCATTAGTTTGGTATCTTTGATGCAGTTAATAACATATTATTATAATTATTATGACTATAGCTTATAGCTTATATTAGGGTTCACTCTTTGTGTTGTGCATTTCTATGTTTTTTTTCTGGTTACTTATGTTTAACTTAAATTTTCTCATTGTATCTACTTTATTATATACAATTCAATGGGTGCTGATTACATTCACAAATTGTGCCTCCATTATATTATCCATTGTCAAAACTTTTTCATTTTTCCATTAACTCCCCATTCCCCATCCAGCCCTTGGTAACCTATATTCTAGTTCCTGACTATGAATTTGCATATTCTGTTTATTTCATATAAGTGAGGTTATACAATATTTTTCCTTTTGTGTCTGGCTTATTTCATACAACATGATGTCTTCAGAGTTTATCCATGTTGTAGCATGCATCCTTTTTTGCTTCTTCCCTTCCCTTCCCTTCCCTTCCCTTCCCTATTCTTTTCTTTTGAGTGTCCAGGTAACATTTCAGTAAATTTTAATATTTAGGAGTATATGCAAAAATAATGAAGAACTATAAAATCAATGGTCAATATTTTATTGTTTTTTTCTTGTATTACCTTGTGTTTTTTTTCCCCCCTGGAAGCTGTTTGGAAGAAGTGGTACTGTGTAGATTTATTATGAATAGTTGTTTTGTACTTAGGATTGGCTACATTTAGAAGGATATTCTTCCAATCTCATTATTTAGTCTATTTTTTTTTTCATCAGTAGTATCTTTTCTCTCTCTGCTAATGCAGAACAGGACAGTACAAGAGACAAGTCAGGTTCAATACAAAGGTTAGTTTTGTTCCAAACCCCATGAGGCCTCTAGTCATAATGTTACTCTGAAGGCTGCTGACAGAATAGTAGTAGCTTTTAAAAAATGGTAGGGAGTTGGTAGAAATAAAGAAAAAAAAGAAGAACTCTGCCAGGATAACTGGTAGGACAGTATAAAATGCAAGAACACAAAAGAAGTGGACAGTAAATTACTACCTTTTAAAAATATGAGTTCTTAGCGACAATTTATAAGTTAGGAAGTGATAGAAACTTAGAATACTAAGAAAACCAATTATTATTAGAATTTTGATATGCATGTATTAATATTAAGAATAGAAATTTTAAATACTGATATATTCTGTTAAATTTAAGTCTATTCATATAAAACATTTATATTATTATGTTCTTTTGACTCATTATTTATATAGTGAACATATTTCAAATTTAAAAATAATCCTAGTGTAACTTTGAGTATTTATAATACTTAATAGTACTTTCCATATAGTAAGCAAAACATATTTTAAATTAAAAACAAATAAACACACTAATGCTCCCATCAGTTATTCTGTTGAAAAGTGAAAATAAGTGATTTTAGGTTTTTACCTTAATGGCTTAAGTTATGTGATTGAGCCAGGGGAAAAATATTGTGATAATATAAATTCTCTGTAAATATGTCCTTTTACAAATAGCAACAACCAAAAAAATGCTCCTTATTTTTTTAAAATAAGAGATACACATCGAAGTCTGTAAACTGCAATTGAAATCGGCAATATCATAATTTCTTTTAAAAAATGAATAGAAATCTTCCAATATAGAATAAGTACTTCAGAATCCTACAACAACTACCTTTTAAATAAATACCATTAATAAATGTTAATATTGTTATGTGTTTAGATTAATAATAAGGAAATTCCAATTTAAAATTTTAAGAATTCTATTTTTTTGTTTTCAGTTTGACAGAAATTGTACCACTTCTTCATTTTGTTTCTTTGGAAAAACTGGATGTCAGCAACAATTGTCTATCTGGTAAGTTTGGAATACTATATAATTAAAAATTATATAATAGGCTTTTGAGTTTCTGTTCCATATATGGTAAGGCGTGGTTTTAAATCTATAGATGTGTCAAAGAAATTTACAAATAATGTATCCAGACAATAAGACTTGCTACAATAATTATATTAAAAGTTTTCTTTCTTTATGTTGATATACCTATCAGGAATCTGTCCCTCAGAGTTCCTGTCCCACCTGACACACACTAGTCTTGCTTGGTTCTGGGTCTTGTTTTACTCTCATTCTATTCTTTTCCAGAAATTGAAAGCACCAAAACTGCCCCACCTCTAAAAGATTCTAAAAGGTTCAGTTTTGTGGCTTGGAAATTTTTGTAGTCAAGAGTTAAAGCAGGACAGAAATCCTCTGAGAATCTGGCCCCACAGCTCTCCTTTAAGAACTCAATCATGGCTTTGGGCTTGCTAGTACATAGGTGTGGTGTGTTTAATTTCTAGTTTGAGCTTTACTAAGCCACCTTTGTCCCTAATTTCCATGTGTATGTCTTCTATTTGCACAGTGAAGGTCTCACTGATAAATTCCACAGCAGAATTTCAGAACTCTGTCTATTTGAATTTCTACAAGGAAGATAGAGCCAGCTAACCAGAGCTGGGTCTGGCGGCCAGGGGGTCAACTAGAATGAGGTGTATTTGGAAGAAAAAAAAGTTTCCTTTCCACTTTTAAAACCACATTACTTCTAAATATTTCTGGTAGACACTGATAAAAGTTACAATTTTATTTTTATGTGAAATTAATATATATTTTACGTACAAAATACATAGTCCATGAAGATGAGTAAACAAACTTATCTAATTCGTTGAATCCGATTCCCATTTTAAAAAGTATATTATTGGAATGCACAATTTTTAAATTTGCAAATAAACAGTTTTAAAACCTAAAAAAAAAGTATATCTATTGAATTAAAGAATGATGAATTGACTTGGTTCACTAATATTTCCATCACTCCCTAAAATTTTGCCCTACAGAAGCAACCACAGTCCTGAATTCATCACCATAGATTAACTTTACCTGTTCTGCATCTTTATATTAATGGTATCAAGCAGTATAGTCTCCTTACCTCCAGTTTTTTGTTCAGCATTCAAGTGAGATTCCTCCATGTTGTTTAGATCAGTAACTCATTCCTTTTTATTGCTGAATAAATTGTATCAATATACCACCATTGTTTATCCATTCTCCAGTTTATGGATATTTGGGTTGTTTGTACTTTGGAGCTTCTGTGAATATAAAGTTACTATAAAAATTCTTCTAAAAATAGTTTTTTGACATATTTTTATTTCTCTTGCATAAATGCATGTAAGTGTAATTGCTTGGTAAAGGAGTAGAAGTCAGTATAACTTTATGAGAAACTGACTAATCATTTTCCAAGACAGTTGTAACATTTTATACCCCCAAAAGCAATGTATGAGTTACAGTTGATTCATTCTAGAGGACATTTAGTATTTCCTTGTGGTATCTCATTGTGATTTAATTTGCATCTCCCTTATGAATAATAATGTTGAGCTCTTTATATGTGCTTATTGGTGATTTGTGTATCTTCCTTTGTGGTGTCTATTTTAGTGTTTACCCATCTTAAATATTTGGTTATTTGCCTTTTTTATTGATTTGTACAAGTTCTTAGTATATTCTGCATGGAACACTTTGTCAGATATGTTTTGCAAATATTTTCTCCCATCCTCTGTTTTGCCTTTATAGCATTATTTTATTAATGGCATCTTCAGAAAAGCAGAAGTTTTACATTTTGATGAAAACAATTTCTCAAAAATGTTTTATAGTTATTGCTGGATGTGTCCTTTCTAATAAATATATTCCTACCCACATTATGAGAAGATATATTTCCTATGCTGCTTCTAGAAGTTCTTAATTTTTAGCTTTTACATTTAAGTCTATGATCTATTTCAAAGTAACTTCTATGATTGCTGTGGGATAGGGGTTGTGTTCATTTTATTCCATATGTATATCCAGTTGTTTGGGCATCATTTGTTGAACAGGTTTTTTTCACTATTGAATTACTTTTGGTGTTGTCAGAAATCATTTGATTAAGGATGGGTCTTAAACAATCCAGAACCTGGTCTGTAATTTTGTCTTCTGGCAATGTCCTTGTTTGGTATTCATATTAGGACTATGCTGCCTTCAAAAAATTATTTGGGAAATGTTCCCTCCTCTATTTTCTGAAAGCGTTTACGTGAGATTGGTATTAACTTTTCGTTAAATGTCTGAGAGAATTCCTCTCTAAAACCATTGTGGCCTGGAATTTTCTTTGTGCAAAAGTTTTAAATTATATATTCTATTTTTAAAAAGTTATAAGGCTATTCAGATTTTCTATTTCATTTTTAGCCTGCGTTTTCAAGGAGTTTGTCCACTTCATTTAAATTCTCAAGTGGACTTACTTATTATCATTTGATTGTTTATAGGATGTCATTATGTCCTCTCTTTCATTCCTTTATTGGTAATTTGTGTACTTTCTCTGAATACGTTTTATTAATCATTTCAAAGAAACACCTTTTGGTTTTGTTGTTTTTCTTTATTTTTTAACTCTTTTCTATTTTATTGCTTTTGCTTTTTATTATTTGCTTTCTTTTATTTACTTTGAGTTTAATATGCTAATCTTTTCCTAGCTTATTTTAGTGTAAACATAAATATTTGATTTTTAAACTTTTCTTATTTTCATATAAGCAATTTAAATCTCTAAGCACTGCTTTATTTAAATCCCACAAATTTTAATTCAGTTCAAAATATTTTCTAAATTCTACGGGAATTTCTTCTTTTACCCATGGCTTGTTTAGCAGTGTGTTGTTTAATTTCCAAATATTTGGGCTTTTTCTAAATACCTTATTGTTAGTGTATTTTAATGTTTCCATTTCTCTGCTGAGGTTCCCCAACTGTTCATTTATTATAAAAATACTTTAACTCCTTGAATATATTTATAACAGCATCTTTAAATTCCTTGTCTACTAATTCTAACATTTGGTTTTGCTTTAGCTGCTTTTCTGTAAACTACAGACCATATTTTCATATTTCTTCATGTGTCTAGTAAATTTAACTCTGTTAAATTTTGTAGATAAGACAGTTTAGTGAATATGAATGTTGTTTATCTTCTTTTAAAAGACACTAAGGTTTTTTGTTTGTTTTTTTGGCAGGCAGTTAAATTACAGGTGGTTACCTTTGTTTCTTTCAGGATTAGCTTCATTTTCTGTTAGGACAGGACATTTTGATTTTCAGCTCAACCCAGGGCATGGTCTTCATTCCTAATAGATAGTCTTTCTGGACTGTAGCTGAATCTCTGAGATGCTCAATTAGTCCTAACTCTGGCTGATCTGCAGTTACAGTGTCTTTCACTGCTACATGATATTTTCATCATTTAGCACTACAACTGGTGATCTCAGCTTGGTTTTGAAGAGTCTTACCAATGTACTTGTCCAAGGACTCCTGTTTAGTTCTTACACAGGCTTCTTCCCTCTCATCCAGACAAAGCTTTTTCTCAATACTTTCCCTACAAATTCCAAGTGCTACAGTATCCTAGAGTTCTAATCATTGCCTCACTATCTCAGCGATACAGCTGCTTTGCTTAGGCTCCACCTTACTGTTACGCAGTAGTGAAGTACTCTCAAGGAGAAAACCAGTGTAGTCTCTGGTTGTGATTGTGATGCTCACCTTGTATGTGTCCTTTCTTTCAAAGTTGGTCTTGCACTGCAAAATGCTCAATGCTTGAGATAAATTGTCCACTTTTAAGGTTTCTTCTGTGGGAGAGCAATTAAGTTTATAAATTATTCTATTATGTATTCTAGATTGACCTGTTTTGTTTTGTTTTTTTCTTTCTTTTGAAAGTATAATAATCCATGTAATTCTACTTAGGTGTATTTTCAATTTTACAACTTATCCTTTACTTTAGATTTCACTTCTTGAGATTGTGCCCTTACAATCTTCCCAAAACTGTTTTAAGGTCTTTATATACATGATCTCAATTAATCTAAACCCTATGAGATAAGTATGAACTTGAATCTTCAAGTAGTTATATGATTTGCACAACTTCACACAGCTGCTAAATGGTAGAAACAGATATTCTAACTACAGAGTCTGAGTTCTTAATACAGTCTCCTTTAAAATCGAGATAGTGTTCTTCAGAAGATATTAATTATTTGTGTTTTTTTCTTTAATAGCTAAGCAATTAATAAAATGGTCATTTATGTTTTTCTTCTCTATCTTTGATAACTTTGATAATTGTTTACTTTCTGTAGATCTTACAAGTGCCATAAGATGCTTTGATGCATGCTATTCTATCCGTGAATTGTCTCTCACTGGAAACCCACTTCTTCAAGAAATAAATTGGAGGTAAAAACATTCTGCATGCCATGTACATCCTTTATTATAGTTGCAGAAAGCACAATTTGATGAAAATTGTTCTACATATAGTGTCTGTTAAAAAGTGTGCATGTGTAAATTCATGCTTCTCTTTGAAATAATTCAGTACCTAGATGTAAACCAAGAAAAATATTTTGTAAATATTTATGAATTTTCTTCTTAGAAAAAATGTTCCCTAATCCAATACTCTCATATTATGCTAACACCATTTCTCCCAAACTGACCAGTATCCTTTTTTGTAATCAAGTCTTTGTGATAATTTACACATAATAAACTTCATCAATTTGAAGTATGTAATATTGTTGATAAAATTTACAGCTATGTAAAAAACATCACAATCAAGATATTGTACATTTCAGTCAGCCAAAAATGTTACCTTATGCCCTTTTGCAGGCAATTCTCACCCTAGTACTTTTTTAAAAACTCTTATGGTTTTCATAGTTTCTATCAAGATGTCTGCTGACTTTCTTATTATTCTTTCTCTGTCTTTGAATGCTTCTAAGATATCCACTCTATCTCCTTATTCTGTTTAGTGTTTATTGAATCTCTTGGATCTGAGGATTTATATTTTTTATAAAATTTTGAAAAAATTGGCCATTATGTATTTCAAATGTTTTTCTGCCTCCTCCCTATTATTCTCTCCTTCAAGAACTTCAATTACACTAATGTTCACTTTATATTGTCAAAAAAAAGTTGCTGTTGCTCTGTTCCTTAGTTTATTACTCATTTTTTTTCCTGTCTTTGCTTCACCCTGAACAGTTCCTGTTGTTATGCCTTGAAGTTCTCTGATATTTTCTTAATTATCTACTTTGCTGTTAATCCCACCCAGGGGATTTTCTCTAAAACTTTCATCATGTCTTTTTAAAATATATTTAATTTCTCTCCTAATTATGGTCATGTTTTCCTGAGCCTTCTTGAACATATGAAAAATACAATAACTCTTTTAACATCCTTGTTGCTAGTTCCATCATCTCTATCACTTATGGGTCTATTCCTATTTATTTTCTTCTGATTTGCATCATATTTCCCTGTTTATTTACATATTTGGCAAATTTGTATTGTATTCTGTACATTAGTAAGTTTACATGATTGATTGCTTAAATGTTTTGTATACCTTTAAATTGCAACTATTTTTTGTCTGTTGTGCAGCAGCTAAGTTACTTGCAATTAGATGAAGCTTTTCAAGGCTTGCTTTTAAGCACTGTTAGGGAAGTTCAGAGAAACATTTAGACTAATGTTAATTTAGCCTCATCAACTTCTGATCATTCACTCCAATGGCTCTTATATTACGTGCCCTTTCAACTTTGTCTGGTGGGAACTATTTCCAGCTCTAGGTGGAATCTTGGAATTGTTGTGCATTTTGCTCTCCTCTGGTTATTTCCTCTGGCCTCAGCTGTTTTTCTATCATACATGCTAATTATATCCCAGAATACTGAACAAATTTGCATATATCCACTTGGGAATTTTCTAGTATTAGTGATGGTTCTGGCCTAAACTCCTGTTTTATTTTATGCCCAGCAGCATACATTTTTATGAGATGATTTAATATGATTTATGGTACATTTATCATTTGTATCATGCCAGGGTACATCAAGACAGAGCAAGCCAAGGTGCATAGGACTGGTAGTCTGATTTAGCAAGATAAATTTGGCAGCAAGGTAAGTTTAGGGAAGGGAAAACATTTACTAAAATCTAAGTAGGAAAATCTATCTCAGCCTCAGGATCCCCAGAGTTTGGAAAAGTTAGAAAATCTTATCAATTTGATCAATCAGTGAAAATACAATGTTTATGAGCAAAATGTAGGTAGCATTTTTATGCCAAGCCCAATACCTGTGTTATCTGCTACTTTTTAAAATAATGTTTGTATCATAGATGAAATATCTATTATAGAAAAGTCTATTTTTCTTTCTTTCTTCTTTAAAGCTAAGTATCCCATGTCAGTTTCTAATATTTAGCAGTATAGTATAGAGAAAAGAGTATACTCCAGTGCAGTAGTCTTCAAAGTGTGTGCCCCCATTTTTGGAACAGAAATTGTCAACTTTCAGTTTAGGAATGTCTGTTTGCAAATGTACTTCAAGTTGCGTAGCATAGAGAAAAGAGGATAACCCAGTGCAGTTGTTCTCAAAGTGTGTGCCCAGACCAGCTGCAGCAGCATCACCTGAAAACCTGCTAGAGGTACAAATTTTTGGACACTCTCCAGACCTACTAAATCAGAAACCTGGCGAGGGATACCCAGTAATCTCTGTTATGTAAGTCCTTTGGGTGCTTCTAATGCACAGTAAAATTTGGAAATCACTTTTTTCAAATAAGAGCTCCTGGCCCTAGCCCATCCTGTGTGATTGGGGCAAATAACTTAACTACTTGTGTCTCTGAACCCTCACCTGTAAAATAAGATAATATTAGTACTTATCTCCTGCCTAATTGTACAAATTTAACAGTATAATACATATAATTGGGTTTAGAACAATTCCTGGTACATGGTAGCACGCACACACACATATACATACAATATTACATTACCAAACTAACCAAACTGTGTATGGATTCTTAGTCAATCACCAAGTATTTAGTGGACTCCGATGCTATTTAGCCAGTGTCGTAACATGTTGGACATTATAAAGAGAAATTCAATATCACACATAAGTTCAAGACATTTTAATAATCTTATTAAGGATATACAGCTTATGCACTAAAATGATAACCATTAAAAATAATGCTAGCAACCACTAATAATAGCATTTACTTTGTGTCCAGCATTTACTATGTCCTCCTTCAATCCTTACAATATGCCTAATGAAATAGTCAACCTAGTATCCTCATTTTATAGTTGCGGAAACTGAGTTTCAAAAAGGTTAAAAAACTTGCCCTAGGTCCCACAGCTAGCAAATGGAAGAGCCAGGCTTCAAACCAATGCAGTCTGGCTCCAAAGCCTGTGCTCTTAACTCTTAATACTAGATGCTAATACTTAATACAATGTGTCAGATAATAGTTGTAGCAAAATATATGATTTAGAAATTTAGAGAAATCACCTTAATTTAGCATGTCAGGAGAACTGCCTTCATTGAGGATGTAGACTTTGAATTAATTCAACCTTGAAAGTTTGCTAAGATTTAATGTCAAATTAAAGGGAAAAAAATAGCCCTTCTGGTGGAAGAAATATCCAAGAAAAAGTATGGAGGGAATGTGAAAGATATAGTTAGGAACTGTTACAAGGTCAGTCTGGATAACAGTGGGAATACCATTGGAAAGCAATAAGAAATTAAGTTATTACACTTACCGTTTGTCAGAGAATGGGCCAAGTCCTCTGTGAGTTGGGTTCTATATCATTCTAATTTTAAAAATGTATTCACTGAAGTTTAGATACTGTGTGGTTGTCTAGTTAAACTAAAGTAAGTGGCAGGGATAGGATTTGAGTTTTAAAGCCTAAGATTTAACTAAGCTTTACTGTTTCACATAATATGTTACTGCCAGATTTTAAAGGACTTTGTATGCTAGGATAAAGAAGTATCCTTTATCCTGTGGTCATTTTGAAGGACTATGGTATAGCAGATTTGTAATACAGAATAAATTTTACTAGCTGTTTGACTTTATGCAAGCAACTTCAACTTTCTGTGTCTCAGTTTCTTCATCTATAAAATCAGTATAATAATAATACCTAAAAATGACCAAATAGTACCAAACAACATGTGATTAGCAATTATTTTAGGGTCCAGGCATTATAATTAGTAAAAGTAGTCCTAAATTATACAGATGCATTCTAGTTTAGAGATATATGCATATCAAAATTTATATGTAACATTTAAAGAAAATATTTACCATATATAAATTCAATTCCTTCACTTTTTAAAATGGAGAAACTAGCATGCAGATATTAATTAACATATCTTAAATATTAAATATCAAGTATAGTTTTTTAAAAATGTCAAAATGCCTAAAAGATTATTTCTAAAAAATTCTAAACTACAGAGTTTGCCAGAGATGGAAACATTAAATAAACATCATACATCTTTCTTTTTCCTAGGACTGGGCATTCTTTGACCTTATGTGTTCTATCCTTTCCTGATAGTCATAGATGGCCTGCCTCCTCAGCTTTCCATCTATTTTCTCTTAAAAGAAACTTTTGTAGTGTTTCTTCCCTGGATTTGGTTTCTGTTCTTCCCATTACACATAATATTTGGCCAATATCAATCTTCTCTATTACTATTAAGGTTAAAAAACATAAACAGGCTATTTCTATACTGCTTTACTTCATAACATAAGAACACATTTTTTTTTTCTTGGTATATTTATTATTTTTGCCCTTTTATGCTAAACATAAACATTTTCCCCCTATGGCTTCCCTTTTCTTTTTAAGTGTTTTACTTCTCAATGAAAAAGCAACCTATATTTCATGTTCTGAAATATTTTCTTTGGGTAGTGGGGATTTCTCTAGTTTTTAGAAAAATGGGAGATAACGTTATATTTTTAGTTTTGAATATGTTTCTGGCATTATCCCAGACATTTCTGAATTCTACCAGAGCAAATTGGGCAGTGCTTCAAAGTAGCAGTTATTTTAGGGTAGTTTCCAAAGTTTTACTAACTCAGGTATGATTTCAGAGAGGCAATTAAAAGCAACTTAGTTGGTCTCCAGCAATGAGAGCATACTCTTTCTCCCTTCTTTGTGCTAGATAAGATCTTTTAACCTCCCAGGCTATCTTTAGAATACAAAATCCCTGGCCTCGAGAATGTCTGGGTGGGTTCTCTTGCATCATATTCAATTTATGATAAGCACATGGCTTTCTTCTTGCTTTTTCTCTGAGCAAGTTAGCATCCTTTTTGCTCAGAGATAGAATTTTCACCTCATTCCCTAGGGAGAGAGTAACGGTCACTTTCCCTTATTTGCATTATATATTAATCTTCACCATTTTTCCCTTTGATGGATATGTTCAATTCTCAATCTGGATACATTTGAGGCACCTTGTATATAGATTTTATTACCATTTTCCTTAACATTTGTCATCACTTGATGATACAAGAACAGATATGCAATTTTAAAGAGACGAGAAGGAAGCATAATTAGCAACAGAGTAGCTCTCCAGAGTACTATGGAGCAGACTCTGGAAGATGGAGAGGAATGTATTTCGGCATATTTATGTAAAGAGAGTTTAACAGTTGGGTCTGCAGTAAGGCATTGTGTTGACTGTCCTCGGTCCTCTCAATTAAGTTTGTGTGTCCTAACATTCGACCATGAGATCTTCCCAGTGAATATATTTTGATCATATACATTAATAAAAACAACAAAATGAAAGACTCTAAGATCCTCTATTTTCTAAAAAAACAATATCTCCAAGGGCAAGAAACATGTCTAGTGTTTTCCTACTGCTTTCAAAGGGTCTGCACAGTGCCTTACATGTAGTAGACAACATGGATAAAGGAATACATTAGTGAATTAAATTACTTTAGAATGTGTTAAAGCTTGAAGAGATGTGCATACTTCATTCCCCCAATTTTTCTGTTGAATTTATTCAATTTTACGTTAGTGATTAAAATTGCTATTATATGTAAACTGGCCATTGATATCATGGTATCATTACTGATTCATGGTAATTATCAATATCAGGAGTTTTAAACCTGGAGTTCTGGACTTTTAGGGAATCTTAGTGTTTATTATATCCTCAAAGTTTCCAGAGAAACTGATAAATTACTATAGGAAATGTCAGCTATTAGTTCATGTCAAATCAAGGGACTGGAAATTGCAACTATTTAAAGAATGTGTGTGTGTGTGTGTGTGAGAGAGAGAGAGAGAGAGAGAGAGAGAGAGAGAGAGAGAGAGAGAAAGAAGGCCACCTAAATATGTTTTTAGACATCTTGCCTGTCAGGCTGAAGGTTTCCCTCAACAGAAATGGGAAGCAACCAAGGTCCCTAGCTACTCAAGTTCTGGAGCAGTTCTTCTTTTACATTGGGGTTCAGAATACTAATCCCAAAGTTTCAGGTTCTCATTTGGAGGAGCCAGATTTTAACATGAAACTTTCCATATGAAAATAACTGTAATTATGTCTAAAAGATACTGTTTGTCAAACAATAGTATTTTTAATGAAAATATGTTAACTATCTTTAATTTCCCCAATAACTATATAGGAAAAGCCTATGATCAGAAATAAAAATAAGTAGTTGAGCCCATTATTCAGATCAAGCACTTCAGGTACCATGGTTTTTCTATTAGGTATTGGACATGTGAGACATGAATTCCCTTGCTGACATAGCATGATCCTAGTGTCTATTCAAAAAGCTGCCACCTTGTGCTAGTTGTAAGAACTGGAAACAATCTTCAGGACCTGAATAATCTTTGAATTTACTTAGTTTTCATTATTCTGCTTTTATGGAAAATAAATAGTTGATTAAAAATATACTTGTAGGAAAATATTTTGATAAAATATATTATAAAGGTATATATTCACATTTTATTGTGCTTATGAAGTACACATACATACTTAAGAGTTTTAAAGAAAATATTTAATCAGAAATATTTAACAATGAAGAAAATAGGTTGTATTTATATTAGATATGTAGTTCTTTGACTATTGTAATTTCTGTGTCTAAATGAACTTTTGTAGACTAGTGTAATCCCAACATGAAAATTTTTACCTATCAAATTTCACTTAGAACAGTTGGCCTAATACAGTTTTCATGATTTTAGTAAAAGATTCATTTATCTAAAGGGATTAAAATTTAGAAATCTATAAAATATGGATTTTTTAAAAGACAGCATCAACTCATACTTTAAGCAGTATGTTCCAATGAACTTTATATAACCCCATGATACCAACAAAGGGATTAGTTATAGAGTTTCCCAATTGGCTTCTTACTTTCATGTCCAGCCAGTGATAATACAGAAAAAATTGATGTTCTAAAAAAATTACTTTTTAAAACTTAGTCCAGAGACTCAGTTTGAAATCTCTTTTGGGAATATATTTCATTGCATTAATGATTAATAGAGCTTCTAAAGTGACAGAATATTCACTAGGAAGTTTTCACTAAATGAAATATTGATTCAGTCCTTGAATAGGTGGAGCCCAGCTGGAAAAACTAATGTTGAGATCTCATGGTATTAATATACTTCATTTGCAACATTAATCAATGTTTTACAGCACTTTCTAGTATATGCATCATAAACTCTAAAAAGTCTGCATTTTGAATTTAAGGCCAGTCCATGCACTGCTGTTTTATTAGGAATGTCTCCTAGCTCTGTATTAATTTAACTAGAAATTATAAAGAGGGATATTGTTTATATTAATCTCAGATTTTAAGATACTCTCTCAGTCTTGAAGGTCAAAGCAAACTAAATTTTTTACTTCCAAAATAAGTTCAAAACATTTTGACTAAAATAAACTATTTGCAAACTTTTTGATATAGGTTGATGAATGTAACATAAAAATATTCCAAATGTAAAAAATCCAAACCTCTTGACCCATCATTCTTTAGAATTAACTAAGTTACTGTATTTGGTGATATTTTCTATATCAGTAACCATGTCCAAAGGAAGTATTTGGTGATAAAATGCCATCATTTGTCCGTTAATCTGATAAAAACAAATTCACACATTTTTGCCTTAGGATTATATTACATTATTTAGTTAAAATGCTCTTCATTTTTCTTCAATAATTTCTGGATAGAAGGTAATTGCTCTGTATATTTGATATATAGCCACTAAAATCAAGGTCCCAGGAATACTGTTTTCTCTTTTGTTTCACCTTCTAAGAAACTTTCATACTAATGTAAAACAAATGGCAATGCTAATCAATGGGCAAATCAGTGGAATATAATTGCCCCAGTCCTGTATTATCACTTATTTTAGCAAACTTTCTTCATATTATTGATATATAGGATGTGCTGCAAGTTTGCAATTAAGATTTTTTTCCTGAAAGCTGTAGACAATTTGTAAATTATTAGAATTTCAGAGTTGTTTTTTGAGGTTCTAATTTAAGCCCAAGCATTTCTGACCTTAACATAATATGCTGTAGTCTATTTTTTCCAGTGCAGTGGTTATTCTTATTTAGGATGCATACAAAAGATATATTTTTAAAATGCAGACCTGTAGAATCCACCATTGGAGGTCTTTGGGTGAACAGAAAACTCTGCATTTTAAAAAACTTCCCAGGAACTTCTGATGCAGTAGTTCAAGGGCAATCTTTTCAGAAACATTGTCCTGCAGTATTGGAGGCACACATAGAGATTTAGCCCTGAATTCCCATCCAAAGGGAATTAGACAGTGATTAAGAAAAAGAACAGATCCTTTGGCAGTCATGATAGCAGCATACATTTTGTCTTCCTTTTGTTGCCCCCTTCTCATTCAGCCAAAATGAGATGTGAAAGATGGCTGCTCAAGAAGGTCTCATTGGTGTTACTATATCCCACTACCACTGTGGGTCCAGGATCTGGTAAAAAGTTTTGTAGTACAACAGCTTGTTTTTATATGCCTAACCAGAGGGGATTAAGCCCTGTGAGAAAGAATCAGCTTTAACTCCTAAGAGACCCAATTTGTAATAAGAAAATCTGCTTTATAAATTTTCCTTGAAAGATATACCTAGTTCAAAGAAAAGAGCCTTCTGCTGTTCAGGTCCACTCTAGACTCTAGCATATCAAACAGAATTCTGATTGGTGCCTAATAATTAAAATATACTATGGGTTAGTTTCAAGGACCATTTCCATCAAGTTGTTGAAGCCTTCTGTTTGCTCTTCTATAATGTAGGAAATTTAATATAAAGGAACAGGACCAGTCATAGAATCAAAGCTTTTTCTCTTTTAAACTGGATGAACACTAATTCATCCCTAAATGTCTACACCTATTATTGTCAGGTTTTAAAAGCCTCATTATTTCAAGCCTTCCATCTTAACATTATAATTTAAAAAGTTATATAATCATGTCTTGAAGAAAACTTGACTGGATACTTTGATGGAGGCTTAGAATATAATGTATCTTCACTAGTAATATAGTAAACAGTCTGGTAGAGTGGGTTCTTGTACAGAAAATTCATCTCTCCCTTATATGTTGATTATTATCAGTTTCAATTTCAGAGGGTAACCTTCCCTTGCTTTAATGAGAGCCTCAATGAAAGATTGCATGTTCTAGTTAATATTGTATATCTGTGATTAAAACTGTGATGAATAGCTATTATTTCAATATACTATTCTGCTTTTGAACCATATCTTAAAATGAATCCAGCCAGAAATAAAATAAGTTATTTATTTTACCCCCTCATGGTAAATTTAGTAGTTTATGATTTAACAAATTTTGATAGATTCAAGCCAATTGGAAAGTTCAAAATATACAAACTTTCATAACTATCTCAAACTATGAGCAAAATATTAAGCTTTTAATCAGCTTTTTTAATATAATTTTTTATATTTTAAATAAACTTAACTTGCATAAATGTTACACAAAAAATATAGGGGATTCCCATATGCCCCACTCCCTAGCCCTCCCACATTTCCCCACACCAACAACATCCTTCATTAGTGTGGTACATTTGCCACAATTGATGAACACTTCTTGGAGCATTGCCACTAAGTATGGATTATAGTTTACATGTAGTTTACACTCTCTCCCACTTATTTTTGCAAGTTATTACAAGATGCACAATGGCCTGTATCTGTCATTGCAATGTCATTCAAGATAATTCCCATGTCCCAAAAATGCTCCCAACTTACACCTATTTTTCCATCTCCCTCCCCTCAGAACCTCCAGTGGCCACTACCTCCACATCCATGATAAAAGTACTTCCATTGCTAGGATCACAAGTCTACAGTAGAACAACTATAAGGCTACTCTAGTATTTCATCCATTCCCCAATCCTGAGGATTTTGTGGTGATGATGCTCACTCCACCTCTAATTGAGAGGGGCCTTACATCCCTTGGGACATTGTCAATTATCATCTTCTTGTTAGTTGTCCTGGGTAAGGCCAGTGAACTGGAGAGTAGGTGTTGCAAGTCTGATGAGATTCAGGGCCCAACTGGCACATGGACAGCCCAAAAATTTAAGTCTCTTGTACATACAACTATCAACTCTAGTACTAACTTTAGATTCAAATAGAGGGGCAGCAGAGCCATGTGTAGGGGAAACACAATTGAGTCCAACTCTATTACACTGAGGAGCATAAATTCCAAAGTATGGCCTGCTGGCAGGGCACCAAAGCCCTGAGCTCTCTGCCCAACCCATAGTATCTGGATATCTCCAGAGCCCTCAGGAGCCCCACTATTTGAGACTATATTTACTTTGGCAGTCAGTGTGTTCCTCCTGAGACATGCATAAGCATAACCTCTGAAATGACTTTCAAGTTTCTTAGCCATATAAACTCGTTTGTCTTTACCCTTTTGACCTTTTGATCATGTTTTTTTTCCAGTTGCATAGCTAGTTGGTGCTAGGTAGGTGCCAGGGAGGCTTATCCCTGGGAGTCATGTCCCACACTGGGGGGAAAGTGATGCATTTATATGCTGAGTTTGGCTTAGAGAGATG